>AFAN01000042.1:0-181105 GCA_000218505.1 Schrenkiella parvula | reverse complement strand
AAAAAAAGATAAGAGAAATATGGATTATGAAGATGAAGTAAGTGAATACAACACATCTGAGATCGATTGGGGAGAAGAAAGCCAATCTGTGTGCAATGGAGAGGCCACTCACGGCCGTGATCAAGAAGAACGTCCCATTTTCTTGGGGAAAGGCTCAGGAAACCACGTTCGACCAGCTCAATACACGGCTCACACAGGCGCCGGTTCTAGCATTACCCGACTTCGAAGAGATGTTCGAAGTAGAGTGTGACGCATCAAGAATAGGCATCGGAGCTGTCCTACACCAAAGGAAGCGACCCGTGGCATTCTTTAGTGAGAAGCTCATCGGGCTTACACTGAACTACCCGACCTACGACAAGGAGCTGTACGCGTTGGTCCAGGCCCTAGAGACCTGGCAGCATTACTTGTTGTCCAAGGAGTTCATCATCCATACCGACCACGAGACCCTTAAACATTTGAGAGGGCAGACTTCACTCAAGAGGAGGCACGCTAAATGGTTAGAGTTCATCGAGACCTTTCCATACATACTAAAGTACAAGAAGGGAAAGGAGAATGTGGTGGCCGATGCCTTGTCAAGGAGACATGTGCTGATAGCTACCATGGAAGCTAAGGTTCTAGGGTTCGAACACATCAAGGAGCTGTACCGAGATGACCTAGAACTTGGAGAGGCTTATAAGGAATGCGGAAAAGGAGCTTTTGGGCCGTTCTACCTTCAGGACTGGTTCCTATTCCAAGACAAACGCTTGTGCATTCCACAATGCTCCATGCGAGAATTGGTGCTGAAGGAAGCACATGGAGGAGGACTCATGGGCCATTTCAGAGTGGACAAAAAGCTGGTTGTAGTGTCCGAACACTTCTATTGGCCGCGCCTCAAGAAGGATGTAGAGAGACATTGCGCACGATGTGTTACATGCCACAAGGCCAAATCCAGGTTACATCCTCATGGCCTTTATCTACCCTTACCTATACCTAACTCACCATGGGTGGATATTTCGATGGATTTTGTGCTAGGTTTGCCAAAGGCCAACCACAAAGACTCCATTTTTGACGTGGTCGACCGATTCTCGAAGATGGCACACTTCATTCCATGTGATAAGGCCAACGACGTGTCACACATTGCCGACCTGTTCTTCAAGGAAGTCGTGCGTCCACATGGAGTGCCTAGGACGATCGTATCTGACTGAGACCCCAAGTTCTTAGGCCACTTTTGGCGAACATTGTGGAGGAAGCTTGGGACAAAGCTTTTATTCTCCACGACATGCCACCCCCAAACCGATGGCCAAACCTAAGTGGTAAACCGTTCCTTATCTACTTTGCTTCGTCTTACACTTGGTAGAAACTTGAAAACATGGGTAGAGTGTCTACCATTTATTGAGTTCGCATACAACCATGCCACTCATTCGGCGACGAAAATGTCACCTTTTGAAGTCGTGTATGGTTTTACTCCGCTAACCCCTCTTGATCTATCGCCAATTCCACAAGTTGAGCAAGTTAATTTAGATGGCCTTAGGAAAGGGGAGTTCGTGAAGAAACTCCACCAAAAAGTCCGAGACAACATCCTTAAGAAGACCGAGGATTACAAACGGAGAGCTGATAAGGGGCGCAAGCAGCTCATATTTGAACCGGGAGAATGGGTTTGGCTACACATGAGACCTGAAAGATTCCACAGCAAAGGAGTTCGAAGCTAGTTTGATGCAGATGTTCCACTTTTGAGGACAAAACCTTCTGAAGAGAGAGGGAATGATACGGACCTCCGACCAGACCATGTAACTGCCGACCGACCAGGCCATGTAACTGTCGGCCAACCAGGCCATGTAACTGCCGACCGACCAGAACATGTAGCTACCAACCGACCAAGTGGTGATGTAAATTATCTAACCAGTCACAATCCTGAACACCCACTAGAGGTTATCGAAGGGTCCGTGACCCGTTCGAAGGCCTGAAGAATCAAAGAAGAAGAAGCCGTCGTACGACCAAGTCACCACCCCGAACGCATACCGGAGGTTGGAGAAGGGTCCATGACCCGTTCGAAGGCCAGGAGACTCAGAGAAGGATTTAACATGGCAGTAGAAGCCCTCTTAAACTCCATGGACATGACAAACCAAATATGGGACGCACCGGCCGACCAAACCATCCAACGCCACCGCCACGCGCCCGACCGAAGCATCTAAGAGGACTTTGCGCGCCTAAGCATCAGAGACACCCAACCACGAGACAACCCAGGTATGAACACTGATTTGGCAGGAATGGGAGCTAAGAACATCAGAAACCTAGTCGCAGCCGACCCCGGATCCTACGATGGCGCCAATGCAAGCCGACCAGCCAACAACAAGCAAGCGGAACTCGAAGAGGATTTCAAGGACGCCCAACAAACAGCATGTCATCAAGAGCTTCTAGACCGGAGCGACCGACGATATGAAGAGGCTTGAATTCACCACCGCATGTCGAGATGCTCCCGGCGTCCTTAGCTCGGATTTTGGCCAACCCTGTGCGGTAACACACGGGAGACCAGCTTCGGTCCTTTATCCTCGAGAGGATTTGGGGGGGACGACGATTTGTGACACCCACGTGCGGTGCAACTTTCAGGTCTAGCAAATGTAACATGTGTCCTTGGACAATCAAACAATGCATGATGCCGCGTAAGCCAATCCATACCCAGTATTACGTCATACTGCTTCAACTTCATCTCCATAAGGTTTTCGACATCCTTGAATGTCCTCGAACATTTAATTGATTCCGCTCCTGCAGTCCCGATGTTTCACGCTTTGCTGATGGCTTTCCACTTTAAGCGCCAATAGAATGCCAAATCTTGGCTCACAAAACTATGTGTAGCTCCAGTATCAAACAAAGTGTAAGCAGCTACATCCTCGACAGAAACTGATCGTATATATATTGTTTTTTTTACTAAGCGAATCATACAAGCGCAAAAGGACTGACACTCTATTTCAAGAAGGATAACATATAGAAAGGTAAATAAAGTAGGACTCACCAACAATTGGTTCTTCACCGTACTACATACGCCCGTGGAGACGTTGCTGGCCTTTTTGGAGATGGAGGTAGATGTAATTGTCCCTGGTTCTGATTTTCCTGAGCTTGTCCAAATGATCTCACTCGCAATCCCTAGCACGGTGTCCTACCTTTCCACATAAGTCGCAAGTGTCACTTTGGTGTGTCCAGGCTGCCCGCAGTTGAAACATAACCCAGAAAAAACCATGCAGGGTCCACGATGACTTTTCCCACATCTAGTACACAACACTCCCATATACTTGCCAAACGCAATGTCTCGATTTTCTGCTTGTTGCATCGGCGGGTCCCTTGCCCTAACAGTCCTCTGAGGAGCACTGTTCATCAGCTTATTTTCGGCTTCAATCCCATGCTCTATCATGGAAGCCCTCTCTACCAAGTCAATAAGGTTCTCATAGTTTCGAATCTGGCAGATCTTGGAAATGTCCAACCTCAAAATCAACATGAATCTCTTGATCTGGGTTTGCTCAGTCATCTCCCTCCTAGCAAACTTCTTGAGCTTGCTGAACTCCCGCTCGTACTATTTCACTGTCCGATTACCTTCGTTTAGTGTCATAGCTTCCATCTCCAGTTGGTCAACGGCTTACTGTGGAAAGTACTTCCTATCAAATTCATCCCATAAGGAACTCCATGGAATCACATAACCCTCCGGGAATGCTCTCACAACCCCTTCTCACCAAATATGAGCCTCATCCAACATAAAGCTCAAAGCTAGCTCCATCTTATACTTCATCGAACAATGGACAGATGCGAAATTCCACTTCAAATGTCTCCTCCAATTACCAACTACCACTGCATCTGTCCCACTACTAAAGAATGTTGTTCCCAAGTGCCTCATCAACTTCAGGACCCTCCAATAATCATGCCTCAAATCATGAGCATGCATGTGCATTATTGGTGGAGGTGGTGGGGGCGGTACATGCCCTGCAACCACACCCGGCATATGTCAAACCCCCAAAATCGGTTGGTGTCCAAACAGTTTCCTGAGTCCTTCCACATCTGCAGTTATTATCATTGTGGGATCCACAATCTGCGCTTGTGGCTGACAAGAATTGTGGGTACTCTCTGCAGTTAACTCATGAGTCTCCGCTTTAACTTGATCACCACGACCCGAACTCCACGTCCTCTACCCCTCCGCATGCCACCTCGAACCATACTGTAAAACTAATACGATTTAAAAAACTATTCCGAGAAATCACATAACACAACTTACTTGCTCAAGCACGGTATCGTCGGTGCTATTTTGCTAGAAAATTCCCACCCAAAAACTTTTAAAAACCATGTTGTCTTTTCTTTTTTTGTTCTCAGGACGAGCCTCGCGAGTCATAACCGGTTTGGCTTCGGGCTGAGATTACCTAAGATTTATGAACGGTTTGTTTATATGGATTACCTGCAGAAAGATATTACCAGAGACACCTAGATCTCCATTTAACTCTTCCTATGATTCCGGGAAAACGTTTCGCAAAACCCCTTTACGAAACTAGGAAACATATGTGAACCCAAACTTCAGTTTGAACATATTCATTATCTCACAATGAAATAGCGATAACTCTCTATACATACCTTCAGATTGAGCACGCTCAGTTGTTTTGGAAAACTCGGAGAAAGGTCTTTCCAACAGTAGTAATAGCTTGATTTGGTTTCAAATGGTTCGACGGGAAAATGGCTCGCAATATGACTTGTCATAATAGGTTTTGACGACGACGGCTGAAGTAAACCGGCAGAGTTTCGCTGTTAAAAACCTTTTGCCCTCTAGGTTTTCTGTAGCCATCTTTAAATAGAGAGGGGAGGGTTTTTAGGATAGGGTTTTTGAACTTGGGCTACGGGTTTTGGGCTTTTTGGCCTTGGAGGTTTAATTGGGATCGGGTCATGACAATCTTTACCTTTGCTCTTCACATAGAAGATTTTGAAAATTTCTCTATTCAATTTAATCTGCACATTTACATATCTTGCATAATGATTTTTGTTTACGTATCTAAGTAGTTCTTTAGTTAGGTTTAAAATGGTTTTGGAAGGGGTTTAATCATGGATCATTGATATTAGGTTGATGGATTTATGATACCAATAGGTATCTTCGTTTATCTTTGTTATTAATGCATGTTTTCTTGATTGATCACCTTGCAGCTGATCTTAGGATTACTAAAAATCTCTAAAGTAACCGAAAGTAGGATAGGCGAACAATTGCGTCGTCAGATATGAAAGCATATTTACGTAGCATTGTGAGCGTTTGAAAACTCAATTTTTAAGCGTGTGCTACTGCATATTTACCATTGAAAGATGAATAGCAAAGTTGTTGGACATAATTATTCGGTTCTACGAAATAGGTCGATTATACTAGCGTTTTTCAGTTTGAGAACCTAGATAACTAAGTCGCATGTAATCCTATTTATTGCTTGCTTGATCTGATCCATGAACCCTAGAAATACCCTAAGACTCAACACTTTTGAACTCTGATTTATTTACATTTTTATTCATTTACTTACTTAGTTATTCCTTATTACAAACGTGAAACAAAACCCACGACACCGAAATTTGGTTTAGAGAAGTTAGATGCTTAAAAGATGTTGAATACAACAATCTCTATGGATTCAATTCCTCAATATACTAATGTGATTATTGTTCACTTACAACTGTATTTTAAGAGTAAAACTTAAAGTACAAAACTCTATGCATATTGCATGTATTAATTTGGCATTACATAAGGCTGGGCATAATATATATATATATATATATATATATATATATATATATATAAATATATATATATATATATATATATATATATATATATATATTAATAAATTAATTACCCCATTGTGAATTTCGTAGACATTCAGGCTTACATTTACTGAATACTGTTGGTTATTCATCCATATTTTTTGTTTCATATTAAATTTTAATAATGGTTTTGGTGTAAAATGCAGCTTTCTATATTTAAGATATCAGAAATGACAAAAATATATAGTTTTTCCATACATTTTCGAGATTAGTTTCAGTTTCAGTTCAATATTATCTATTAAATTAAATATATTTGGTACCAGAGTTTAATATAGTAGGTGGTAGCTTGGTAGGTACATCATATATCTACTACCAACTTAACAATTGTTCATAAATTTTGTTGAACACGCGTAAAGTTGTTCATCGGCCTAAAGATACCTGGCTCTTACTGAATTAGATAAATTGTGCTGTCATTTGAGCTGTACCATTAAATTCACTCATTGAATAACTCGACACTCTCTCTCCCTCTCACCATTAAATTGTAATGTCATTTGAGCTGTACCATTAATTTAACACAATTCTTTGTATGTTGGTTCATTTAGATAAATATTTTCTTGTGTTCCGTCACTTTAATTTGATTGCCTCCCCTCACCTTTTTATTTATTACGTCCAACATGTGAGCTTTTCTAATTTGATTTTTCATTTATTAAATTTGAAATTTATTAATATTAAAAAGATTATTTATCTAGATTAATAGAAAAAAAGTTACAAAAAATTTCCAACTTATTGCAACTAAAACCGTTCATCATATCCAGCATATTAAAGATACAACTGTTTATCATAAATATAATGCAAATAAATTGTATGTCTTAGATTCTTAAGATACAAATAGAATTAACCGTTGAAAAATTATCTTTATAATTATTTTCATAACTTGTAATAGAATTTTAATCGAGACCACAAAAAAATATCATTCTAAAAATATTACTTTAACTTTTTTCTTTGCCATGGGGTTTGTAAATTTTTTTCCTTTCAACTTTTTCTTATTTTCTCATTAAATTATTTCTTTTATTTTAGTTTTAGTTTCTTATTTTACTGATATATTTGCGATCTTTATTGTTATTATTTTTGGTTATCTGAAACTGAATCGTATTTTTCATATTTTTATGTTATATCTTCAGTCAAAAAATATTTCAAAATCCGTCATTGTTATAGGGTACATATAAACTATTTGTAAAACTCGGAAACAAATTATTGTTCGGCCTCACATTGCTAATTTAGAACGAACGGTCACGTAACATATAATATAAGTTGACAAAACAAAGACACAAAAGAAATCCTAGCATATATATCTTTTTTTGGTATATACAAAAGAAAGACACAGCCTTTTGAATTAATCATGTTATCATGTTATGGACCAGATGATGGTCCAGATCTCGGTATGAATATTTTACATCCGAATTCTTTGTTTTTTAGTTTAATACGTCACATTATTGATATCCATTGATCGCAATACTTGCTTGTTATATGTAGAATATCAAATGGCAAAATTACTTACTTATTATGGAGGTTTTGACAAATATTGGAGGTATCTTTTTAAGGTGATAAGCTTTCAATTCATTGTTTTTTCAGGAGTAGTTTATGCAAGTTTATACAAAAATGTGAAACAACGGAAGCAATCTATTGCTGATGCATGGATTCCTTGTGGGGACGACTGATTAAACGCGTGAAATTATCCAGCTTGATTTGGTGTTTTCAGAGAACGTGTATGATGTTTATATCTCATATTTATTACGACAGTGAATCCTATGTTTGGTCTGTTGGATGCTTCTCTGAATGACATGTCTTTCAAGCTCAACCTTCCGCAGATATTCCTTTCGCAAGGAGGTATTTGCTAGGATTACAATATTCTTGATTGAAATGGAAAAAAATATTAAGATCAGGAGCTATAGTTGCTTTCAATTATTTTGTCAATGGAACTTGTCCACGAAATTATTGCTTCATAACTGTGTAACCAATGTCATGTCAAGGATAAATATCTGTCTTCGTAACTCGTAAATAATATCATGTCCAGATAATGTGTCCGTTGTTAAATGAAAAACCCAGTTTAAATAATTAGTTAAACTTTCTACTGGTTGTAAAAAATTTTACATAGATAATTTTTATGTAAACTGATTATCATGGATTGATAATCATAGACACGATACGCAGAACATGTCTACATGTATTTTCCCCGAATAGGTCAATATTTTTCCAAAACTTCTATGATTCATATGTACCATCCACACCAAATTTTTACTGTCCACAAAATATCCATTTTTAGTAAAATGAGTATCAGTAAAAATTAAAATGAATTATAATTAAAAATTAATATATATATATATATATATATATATATATGTTATATTATTCAACAAATGTCTCAAAAGGTTTGGCACTACACCAAACTTTTACTCCCGTAACTCCTCGAGCATACCTGCAAAAATGAGAGATAAGTAATTTGGATTATCCAGTAAATGCAAATCCTAGAGACCCACGAACACTTCTCAAATCAGCACAATACAACAAGCACAAGTCATAAGGTAATATCACCTTACAAACATCACCCCACAAAAGTCAGTCATGTATCAAAACAAGACTCATTAGACTCTTTATTCTCCCCCACTGATGCCTATAGAGAAAACCACTGTTACACCCAGTGGCCCTAAGAAGTATCGCCACTGTCCGTCCAAACCGGCACCAGGGTCCGTTACACCCCCACGGCGAGGACATCTGCCTATACACAACTCGACACATGCTCAAGTAAACATCCCTTCATGGGACCCTATCATACTCCCTATGATCTCTACACATGGGCAACTCTCATTCACAACATCATATCCACAGTCACCATTCAAACATCAAACAACCATTTCAGTTTAACCAACCTAAGTCTGTAAGTGTTCTTTCTCACATCAACACATATCAACAAATAGATCTAACTCTAGAATTTAAGCTGACACTAATAAAGGACTAACGCCTAGAAGGATTGCAATAGAGAGAGAGAGAGAGGTCACAACCAATCATCACCTTTGTCTAATCCGACGGATCTAGAAGACCACACAGCCATAGATCACACAAACGGAGCCAGTGACACGCGGCAGAACTGAGCACATGCGACTCCGGTTCACGGCTCGGCGGCTACTCCACGGTGATTCGACGAGGGACGGTGGGACAATGGCGACGGCGGCGTTGACGGCTCGGGATCTCTGTAGGGTTTTCTGTTTGGTGGAAGAGGAGAGAGTGTGCTGCTCATTTTATAAGAAAAAGAGAGGGGAGACCCTAAGGTTAACCCATGGGTTTCTAACAAATGGGCTTCTCTCCAATTCTCTAGTGGGCCTGAGGTAGAGGTGTAAAAAACTAACTCTCCATTCTTTTTTTACTTCCACAAAGAGAAGAGATCGTCATGGCTGAAAGGTAGGGTAATATTAAAAAGTGTATCTACATGTAATCAACTGTTGGAAAGAGTATGTTTCGGTCATATTTTGAATCTTTCTTACGGGTAATCTCGCAAATGGTTAAGTAAGTCATGATTATGGGGAATAACGGGTGAACACTGTAAGATTAAGTGGAATTAAAGATGAACATTGTGAAGAATTGAAGAATAGGGAAAGTATGAAACAGCTTAGAGAAAGAAGAATTGTATTTCTTAGGTTCTCTTTTCCTTAAACATACATACACTTTTATATTGTAACACATTAAAGATAAGAAAAGAAGTGGTTTGAGTCTTGGGAGCCGAGAGCATTGAATGTAATGTTCTCTTAATGCAAGACTTGAAGTGGTTGAGATCTTTATGGCATAATTTGAATTTTGGGCTTTACTCTTCCTCTTCTTCTAGAAGCCCACATCATGGTTCTTTGTAAATGAGTGGAACCGTGAGTAGAAAGCCTTTGGTTCAATACTCCCCCTCAAGCTTAACCTTAGAGACACCGGTGGTTAAGCTTGGAACCGTGAAGACCCACCTCATTAGAAACCTCAGTATAAAAAACCACGTGGGAGAAAACTATACCAAGGGAAAAAGAGTATAGACTCCACGGTTTAGAGGATCATGGCCGAGAGAGATTGAGGAGGCCATCTTTGGGATGAATAATATCGCACACTTGGAGTCTGGCCGCTTTGGTGAAGATATCAGCCAATTGGTCCGAACTCTTTGTATAGCATCGTAGAATTACTCCTTGTTGAACTTGTTCTCGTACCTTATGGCAATCAACTTCTATGTGCTTAGTTCGCTCATGAAACACGAATTTGAGGCTATGTGAACTGTGGCTTGATTATCACAATGCATTGTGATTGGATCAGGGGTGTCAATGTCTAGATCCTTTAGTAATGCCTTGAGCCAAATGAGCTCAGTAGTAAGCTTTCTCATGGCTCTGTTCTCAGCGTCTGCACTAGAGCATGATACCACCTTTTGCGTCTTGCTCTTCCAAGTGACAAGGTTGCCTCCAATGAATGTGCAATAACCCGTGATTGATCTCCAATTCTCACGATCTCCTGCCCTATCCGCATCACAGTACCCAGCAATTTCTGTACCCCATTGCATCCCATCCAAATGCCTTGACCCGGAGCACCCTTAAGATATCTAAGGATATTGTCTACCATGTTCCAATGGTGTAGTTTGGGTGCTTGCATGTGTCGACTAACCTGATTAACAGCAAAGCACAAATCAGGATGAATAATGCTTAGATAGATGAACTTACCAACCATTCTTCAGTATTGAGTAATATCCTTAAAGGGTTGTTCTTCAAGCTCCCCGTGCCGATTGGCTTTGTATACATCTTTTAGTGGCGTCTTGGCTGCTTTTGCTCCAAGTTTACCTGCCTCACTCAAAAGGTCAAGTGTATATTTCGTCTGGGACAGAAACAACCCTTCCTTGAATCTACACACTTCTATTGCTAAGAAATATTTTAACTCTCCAAGATCTTTAATATCAAAAACAGATTTTAGGAAAGTTTTAGTTGTTTGGATACCTGCCTTGTTATTCCCGGAGATGATCATGGCATCTACATAAATGAGAATGACTATAATACCTTTTTGGCTAGAAAGAGTGAAGAGAGTATGATATGCTTCTGACATCTTAAAGCCTCGGTCCAACAAAGTAGAACTTAGTTTCTGATACCAGGCTCTAGGAATTGCTTCAATCCATAGATAGCTTTTCTTAGTCTCAAAACTCTGCCTGGTGTGATGCTATCATCAAGGCCGGGTGGTGGTCTCATGAAGACCTCTTCTTCTAGTTCTCCATGAAGAAAAGCATCCTTGACATTCATCTGCCACAACTACCAATTCATGTTATTAGCTAAAGACAATACAACTCGTACCGTGTAGAGTTTGGCTACGGGTGCAAATGTGTCAAGATAGTCTTCTCCATAGGTTTGAGTGAACCCTCTTGCCACAAGTCTGGCTCTATAACGGTCTATGTCACCATTGCTTTATGATACACTGGATTTATACTCTTATTTTCTACTGCAGGTGCAAAGCATGAAGATTGTAATATAAAAGATTCGGATTCCAGAGGACCAATGTTACACTAAGTTTCTACGAGGAAACAATATTAAGTTAAGATAATGTGAGATTTGTTTTGGTAACAATTTCAAGAATGTAAACGACGAAGGAAATCAAATAAATAGACTACTAGACTAGGGAGCAATTCGCGGGAGAGAACATAGAATCGAACAGCTATTCAAGGGAAAATTAGGTTCAGATCTCGAATTCGAACATAGTGATAAGATTGGGCCCCTGTCGTTGGAACCACCAACTTGGTTTTAACAGCCTAAAAATCTTAAACTATCGTTTAGATCTAAAGTTGCAAACAAGCATGAACAAACAGGTTCGATTAATTCACAGTTGCTTCAGCATCAACTATCGTTGGCTAAGGACTAATTGCTCATCAAAGTTTCTTCTAGCAACCTATTACACTTTTGATGAATAGGAGTATTTAAGTTCAGAGAATTAGTGATCAATTAAACCTCAGCAATAAGATCAACAATGATAAAGATAATTTGATTAAGCCCTATTTGTATTCGATTCAATTACTCATGACCTCCATTGAAAAACCCCTAATCTAGAAAGGTAGACTACTCAGACATAGAAAGACAGAATATAGCAAGATATGAAACGAAATTCATGAAACTTTATTAGATAGAACTAGGGTTTAGAAATCTTCTCAAGTGTTTGTAGAGATCCGTCTCCCAAGTCTTACAAGCTAAACTTTCAACTCAAAATCTCTTCAAGAGTCGCCGTCTCTCTCGCTTATTCAAAATGAGGTTGAATAACTAAGAAAAGCTTAAAAAACTAATTAGGGCTTTGCACCCTTTTATAAAAGAGATTCGACATCTTTTTTCTTAAGATACCGGAGCGGGTGCTCTGGTCTGGACCAGGTGCTCCAGAGTCGTCCTTGTACCAAATCGACGCTTTGAACTCCTTTTGCCCAGCTTTTACTCCTTTTAGCTCAAATGTCTCCAGCAACTCCAATCCTTGTCCACAGCTTCTCAGCAACCTGAAACGACTCAAAAATAACCAAAAGAACTCGATAAAGACTAAAAAAAACTGTTAGTATGCGTCAAGAACGAAACACATCAACTACCCTGGACGTAGACCTTTTTTTGTCCTCAATCAAAACCGAAAGTCTAAATACGCAGAAAAAGTTTGAAAACACAGGGACTCTAAAAACCTCAGAAACCGTGAAACTAATTGAACCTGCAGACCACACGCTTGAAAATATGATAACACATCCTTACCGAAACCCCTCCAACACCTTCGCAATCCCTGTTTCATACTTCAAATTTCAACCAACCCAAATTTATTTTCCAAACAAATAAACTCTTTACATTCAATTAAAGTTGGCGTGAGCTTTCTGTTATGAGCATTAACTAAGGAAACTGATGCTTGGTATTGGGAAGGCTAGTTTCAGGAGTGGAGCTTAGAGTGTTTAGAGGTTACCAAATTTGTAGAGGATGCAGGATATCACGTAAAATGATAGGAGAGAATGGATTCATTGATGTTCCACAACCTCTAGCCACCCCTACTTCTCTTAAACCTTTTAAACTCTTCTTATTTCTAGCCTCTTCCCTTTTGGTTTCTGTGTGTTGAGAGACACTTGGGAGTTACTAACTCACCTTTCTTCATTCATCAATTTGTTTTTTTAGACGAATTGAAGAAGGCTTTACATTGGTGTGTCTCTCAAACAGATTTTTCTCACTTAACTTTCCACCTGATGTGCTGATCCCATATCGGAGTAGGTGCTCGGATATTTGGAGTAGGTGATCTGCGTTGGTTTCATCTTTTATCGCGGTTTCTTTAGCTGGCGTGAGTTAGAGGTTGTGTTAATCCTTTTCTCTCTGCACCTTTTGCATATATCTGCACAAATAAACCTTGAAATACGAGAGTTCAGGAGTTTTGAATATAGATAAGGCTCAAGGTGACTACTAGCTATTCAGGATCAGCAAGAGTGGTAAAAGAGTAAGAAGTCATGAATATTCTCTTAATTCCCTAGTCGAATGCCCTTAACAGAAAGAATTTAGATTCAGGTTAGGTTCTGATAAAGTAGAGTTTAATGTCTTTCCGATGAAACCTCGATTGGTTGAAATGTTATGGAGAGGGTGAGGTCCGAGTGTGAGGGAGTTTCAGGTTGGCTGTGTGGAGAAGATCCTGCAGCAATGGTCACTAGGAAAACAATCAGAATACACATGAGTGGTTAAAATCATCATAGATTAAGGTCCTTATCCCAAAAACCACAGCATCTCCTCAAAACCTTTTGGGAACGTTGGTTTGGAACATCATTGACCTAGCCACCTCCATCAAGTGTCGGCTCTTCCTTTCGGCCAACACCATTTTCTTGTGGTGTATATGGACAACTTGTATGGTGAATAATTCCATGCTTTGTAAGATGTTGTTTGAATTCATGGCTAGTATATTCTCCACCATTTTCTGATCTGAAAATCTTTATCTTGGCATTAAAATTGTTAGTCACATAGTTTTGGAAGTTACTAAAAGCGTCAAGCACTCTACTCTTAGATGGGAGTAAAGTTAACCCACTATATTTTGATTTTTCATCTATTAATATGACAAAATATTTTTGGTGATCGCTAGATTCACATGGAGAGGTCCAAACATCAGAGTGAACTAAATCAAAGCATTTTTCATAAATAGTTGAAGACTTGGGAAACGCCGATTTACAATGCTTACCAAGTATACAAGCTTCACATTCATCATTTTTAAAAGAAATACTAGGTCACAGTAAACCCAAGGCACGAGAATGAGGGTGTCCTAATCTAGCATACCAAATAGCATTATTAGGACTAGCAAGAGCAGAATTAAAAGAGCGAGACAAAGAACAAGATCGATGAGATATTGGCTTAGTGTCTTCAAGCACATACAAGCCCTCCATTGATACTCCTTTTCCAAGTATCCTACTGGTGTTAATATCCTGAACTTGTACATCATTAGGCCCAAATATAGCATAGAAATCAAGATCAGAAGTAGCCTTTTTGACCAAAAGTAAATTAGAGGTAAAATTAGGCATGTAGAAAGCTTTAGATTCTTTATCAAACAACCTAAGATATCCAACACCTCTAATTGGTATTTTATCACCATTTGCTATAATAACATTCCCAATGGCAGGCTCTATATTGTTTATTAGATTGGAGTCACTAATCATGTGGTGAGAAGCACCCGAATCTACAATTAGAGGCTTGGTAATGTTTAAAGCATTACGTGAATGACCAAAGATGTTACCGGAGTTCCTAGCCTCTTTCAAGGTTTTGATGAGTGCATCAAGGTCTGATTTCCTTAATAGCTCATGTTGGGAGGACACCAAGGCCTTCATTTCTCCTTCCATGGTTCGTATAGCTGGATCAGCCGGCTCATTGGTTGCATCGCGAGTAAGGTTTGCCTTTGGTTCTTTAAACTTGTTTGGCTTGAGGTGAGGATGGAGAATCCAGCAGGTGTATTTAATATGACCTTTCTTTTTGCAATGGTCACAAACCCACAACTTTATTTCTTCTGGTTTGTATGCTCCTTCATTGGCCGTAACCAACTCTCTCTTCTCACCAAACAATCCAAGTGACCGTTGTTCTTTTTAAATTTTAGCACATACTTCTTCAAGGCTTGGAAGCTTTTCTGCCCTAAGAAGATGCTTTATCAGGTCATTGTAAGTTGGATTGAGAGTGAGGAGGAGGCCAAAGACCTTATCTTGTTCGCGCCTCTCATTTAAGACCGCGTGGTCTATGGAGCTTGGCCGAAGGATTTCAACTTCAGCCCATAAGGACCTAAACTTGCCAAAGTGTTGGGTGAACTCCACATCTTCTTGGTTAAGGTCATTGATTGCTTTTTTCACTTCAAAGACCCGGCTTAGATTGGAGATATTCCCATAGACATTCTTGAGGGGCTCCCAAAGTTGCTCGGCATTCTCACAATATGAGTATGCCTCAAGGATCGGAGCCTCTAGAGAGTTTTGGATGATTGCAAGAAAAGTTTGGTTCTCTTGGAACCACTTCTCTTCATTCATAAGCATGACTTCTTTTCCTTCTTGGTGAACCGTCTCCTTTGGGGCTTGATCATTTTCAACATTGCTCCAAAGCCCACGGCTACACAAGGCTGTTTTTGTTGTCGTAGACCAGAGTAGATAGTTTCCTCCGACAGGAACAACCACCGGTCTTGAATTTTTCATGGTCGAATTGAATATGACCGTTGGTAAAAAACAAGATAAATTTGCGAAATTCAAAGAATGGAAATAAGATTTGGTGAAGATGATGAAGAACGAGAAAAGATTAAGGAAGAATGAGTAGAGTTGGAGATTCTTGCTCTGATACCATGTAAGATTAAGCGGAATTAAAGATGAACATTGTGAAGAATTGAAGAATATGGAGAGTATGAAACAATTTAGAGAAAGAAGAATTGTACTTCTTAGGTTCTCTTTTCGTTAAACATATATAGGTTTTTATATTTAAACACATTTAAGATAAGAAAAGAAGTGGTTGGAGTCTTGGGAGCCGAGATCATTGAATGTGGTGTTCTTTTCATGCAAGACTTGAAGTGGTTGAGATCTTTATGGCATAATTTGAATTTTGGGCTGTATTCTTTCTCTTCTTATAGAAGCCCACATCATGGGCCTTTGTAAATGAATGGAACCATGAGTAGAAAGCCTTTGGTTCAATAAACACATGGTAAAAAATTTGTCCGTTTGGAATATAAGATGCACTCACATAGAAATAATAATAATATAATACTAATTAAAAGTAGTTACTTGGGGTTCAGAGGCCATCCACATCAGCTAAAAAATTCTACCAAAAAACGCCACCTGTCATCTTAAAAAAACAGGCCATTACTGCGTTTTTGGGCTTCTGTTTTTTAAACCCGTTTGTGGCAAGAGCCACTTTATGTTTCATTAACCTGTTTTTGGCAAGGCGTTTTCCCGTTTTTGGGCTTCTGTTTGGCCCACAAAGAAATGAAAACCGGGAGACTTCTTTCTCTCCACCATTTCCACCTAATTTTTTTTCTCAACATCTCCTCTTCCTTTGCGGCGGCGGCGCTGTGTGAGCTTTCCCTTTCGAGCAGGACCGCCGACCGGTTTTGCGACCGCTCTTCCTTCTATTACTACCGGCGGAACACCCGGCTGCGGTGTTTGTGGTTCATGTAAACCGCTACGCCCCGATTCTCTGTTTTGCGCTCGATTAAGGGTTTTAAAGATTTACATCTCACGTTTCGGGAAGCCTAATCTGATTTTCATCTTTTTCTGTGTCATCCATCTATTATGCGTTCTTAATCTGGGCGATTCAAGCCGTCTGATTTCGTAGTCATGCAACTTCCGGCGAGAACAACCGATTTCCGGGAAAACCGCACCGGATAGCCAAAATGACTGAAATTGTTGTGGTGGGCTTCTCTGTAGTGGGCTTCAATTTGGAGAAGGTAATTATTGCCCGTTTTATTAAGAAGCCCATATTCAATATCTAAAATATTCTTTTTTTATCTAACCTTTTTTTGGGCTTCTGTTGGGTACCAGCGTAATTGGATCGGCGATCGGGCCTGAGGAACCGGGCTGTCATTCAGCCCAACAAAATGCCCAGGTAATTAGAAGGTTAGTAATTAGGTAATGACATCTCATCTTCTTATTTCGTGCGTTTTGTTTAATTTTCCACTTCCTTCAATTCTGGACTCCGTTTAATTTTATCCGTTAATGTCTGTCTCTCTCCCCACGTCCTTGAACCTCCTTCAACGACACCACTAACACACTTAATTATGTTGCCCATCGAGCTTCCACGAAGGTATCATATATACCTTCCCTTTCAGCTATTTCCATATTAGTTTCTTTACAATCTCAAACGACATCAATATGGCTTCACTGAAATGCTTTGATGATTTACAGTCTTTGTCAAGGCTACTCCATTCGTGGCAGGCTCGCAATTTCAAACAGGAAAACACACTGATTGGACTTGAAGTTCTGCTCATTGACGTAAAGGTATGTTTATGAGATTTTTATTTCATTTGTAGCTTTAAATTATTCTGTTCTAGCAAAAATCTAATATCCCTACAGTCCTCAACTATGCTGGGTTTTATCTCCGCAAACCATGCTTTCCGGTTCAAGGAGCATTTGAAAGCTAACAAGGTTTACAAGTTAAGCAAGTTCATGCTAAAGCCGTGCAAAGCAAGCTAAAAAGGTATCATCACATCCCACCATGGTGTTGTGGTGCTGAGTTCAACAGCTGCGACCCGCCTATTTTTAGATAAAGACATTCCAGAAACCGAGTTATATCTTGGAAGGTAATATGTTAATCTGCCTGATTATTATCTTAAATGCACCTAAATTTCTGTGTTATGATTATTGTTTTTCATTCTGGTCATCTGTTATTGAAAACCTTCAGGTCACTACACTTCTGTATAGGAACTAATGTCCACTTACTTGACTGCAGGTTTGGTGCAGTTAGAGAGGATGAAGCATCTGTGAGCAGCTCGCAGATTGGGGTAGCCAAACTAGAGAGCATAACACTTAGCGAGATCCATGCCTTCTTAGCCAATGAGATCCCACAGGTTTTTTTTACGTTATGTGGCCTTTAATGTGTTTCTGTAAGGTTGTTGAGATGTAACATGAAATGATATGTTTAGGTAGCTAGCTTGGTTTGTGTGGCAACTATAACAAAAGTAGTGGGAGACTATGGTTGGTACTTCATATCCTGTACCAGCTGTAGGTCGAAAATGGATAGGGGGGAGCATTCTTTGTTTTGTACGAATTCCAAATGCAAAAGACCCCATAATGTAGGTATAATCAGGTTAGCCATTTACATACGCCTTTTTTGCTTGAATTATTTGGACAACCAATTTGTATACTATAATCATTTGTTCTCAAAAACTGAAGGTACCGTTTGGAGACTACGGTGACTGATAAAAACGGTGATGTAGCAACGTTTGTAATCTTCGATAAAAAAGCCGTCAAGTTGATAGGGAAACAAGTGTCTGACGTCATAGCAGCGGTATATTAAAAACAAAAAAACACATCAACATTTTTATGGCTATTTACGTATTTTGATCAATTTTAATTCTTCGTTTTTAAGGTTGATGAGGGTGTCGCTGATCCTACCTTATTAACACCTCCTTGCATCCTAGACATTGTCGGACGTACATGTAACTTTCAAGTGAAGCTTATTTCTTTCAACTTTTCAGCTTCGCGT
Organism: Schrenkiella parvula; assembly: GCA_000218505.1. Lineage (NCBI taxonomy): Eukaryota > Viridiplantae > Streptophyta > Magnoliopsida > Brassicales > Brassicaceae > Schrenkiella > Schrenkiella parvula. The sequence goes on along the minus strand of AFAN01000042.1, from coordinate 162,665 downwards.
CAAACGATTACCGTTTTCCGGATTATTGAAGACAGCGTTGCAAATAGTCAGAAGCTTGAGACCAATATGACAAAGACCACATCTGAGACGCATGAGCAGAAAGACAACAGCCACAATCCTGAGAACTGCCCCCGTTATGTCTAACCTTTTATTTAGTAAAAGTTGTTTCTTTATGCTTCGGCATTGTCGTCGTTGTTTGTTGATGATAATGTTTTTCCTTCTTTAATAATCAACAAAATTGTTGTACGTACACAATCCTGAGAACTGCCCCTGTTATGTCTAAACTTTATGTAGTAGAAGTTGTTTCTTTATGTTTCGGCATTGTTGTCGTTGTTTGTTGTACGTACACAATCCTGAGAACTGCCCCTGTTATGTCTAAACAAAATTGTTGTACGTACTTATATTAAGTTATGCATTACAATGCATGATAACTTTTGGTGGTCAAATTTGTTTTCTAAGTTGATTTAATGTTTTGAAAAGATAAATTAGACATTATGTTTACAATTTGTTTTTTAAACATGTCAGTTGGTCGTCTTTCTAATGTCATAGATAAAATCAATCGTCTCTTTTTTTACCCTATAGCTTATTAATTTTAATTATAAATATATGGGCATTAAAATAATGTGACAATGTATTCTATGTGATATGCTACCGTTGTCGTTTATATCATAATATAGTAAGAGTTAGGTGCATATATCAAGAGTTAGATGCAAACCAATAAAGTTTTACACTAGCTCATTTTATCCAACACAATAAAACAAACTAATTCAGAACCAATAACAAAAATAACAAACAAATCTACACAACAAAAAAGTTTTCCAAATTATAAACATTTTTTTAAATAAAAAATCTATACATTCCCCGTGTGTAGAGAGAGATTAATCCTAGTAAATTTTTAAAACGGATAAGATATAGTGGTTCACTTGGAAAGACTAAAAACAGAAGAAAACAAAAGTAAATATAATCAATGACAAATCAAATAGAATAAACGAGAACATTAAATAAAAACTCGCCGTGTAATTTAAGGGAAGGAAAAGAGAAAAAGACCACTCGATTTTTTACCATACTAGACTGCACAGTACTTTTATACTCATTAGTCATTATTCATTGTTCTTACTCTTGTATAACAGTTTTGAGCTGGTATACTAAACTCATTTGTTACCATATTTCACTCTCAAACACTAAATATATTAATTTCATTCTCAATCTTTTGTTTCATTTTTATTGCTACACAGCCTTTCGATCTTTTGTTTCTTAAAGAAAAATCTGGTCTTCTCATTATTATTATTTACAAATATTTGATTAGAGAGAATTTTGCTTCAACATGAATTGTCTATTTTTAATTAGTAAACATATTTAAAACGATATAATTTTGAACATCTATTAAACATATAAATGATTATATCTATGAGAAAAAATAAAATTGATACTATTGTTTATGAGAAAACGGAAGGACCAAATTCCAACCACAAAACCGTAAGGACAACCACAAAACCTTAAGGACAACCACAAAACCTTAATCTAATACCAACCTTCATTTAATAATATAATAATTAAGGATATAATAAGACACCAAAAAAATATATATTCTATAAATGCGAAGTAGCTAACGCAAGTGTTGGCGAATCACTAAACTAACTATGAATAAGAAAAATGTTATGGAGAGAGAAGAGCTCGAGACAACATCAATGGAGCCGCTTAGCCCAATGTCACAGATGCTAAGTTCACCAAATTTGTTCATTGTGATAACTTTTGGGTTTAAAATTAGATGCAACCCATCTGCCATTGTTGAAGGCATCAAGACCACATTGATCAATGCTCCCAGATTCTCTAGCAAAATGGTAAATTATATGCTACACGTACCGCATGCATGTTGTTACATGTAGAAATACAAATCTTTTATTTCAAAAACTCAACTGTTTCTGTGTATTCTTAGATTCACTTTGCTTGACAATGTCTTTTTATATCTTATTTTTATCATGCTCATTTATAATTGCTATAAATTGTCTCTTCACGTATGAGCAAACTAATTCTATCTCTGGTTATGAATTCAAAAACTTTCAGGATGTAGACAGTAACAAAAAGGGAGAACCTGTCTGGATTCCTGTAAGTATACGAGTACAAGATCATATAACTGTTCCAGATCTTGATTACCCCAATATTACAAATCCTGATCAGTTCGTAGAAGACTATACTTCAAGCATTGCTAATATTCCAATGGACATGTCAAAACCCCTTTGGGAATTTCATTTACTCAACATAAAGACATCAAACTCAGAATCTGTGCTTTTAGCCAAAATACATCATTCAGTTGGTGATGGAATGTCTCTTATGTCTTGTTTACTTGCTTGTTCACGAAAAATATCCGACCCTAGCGCGTTAATTTCTACTACCTCGACTACGACAAAACCCGTTGACTCCATGGCTTCTACTTGGTGGTTGATTGCTGGAATTTGGTTTATGATAAGAGTTAGCTTCACCACTCTTGTTGAGTTTTTCAAGCTAATGCTTACAATATGTTTTTTGCGGGATACCAAAAATCCTCTAATGGGTAATCCCGATGATGGAGTTCAATCTTGGAAAGTTGTCCATCGGATAATAAGTTTTGATGATGTCAAATTAGTGAAGAACACATTGAACGTGGTATATATTTATTGTTCTTTTATTTTATATTGATAATTGATTTCTTCCTTTTACACTAACAATTTCATTATGTTTATACTTTCCTGCAGAAGGTAAATGATGTCCTTCTTGGAATGACACAAGCAGGCCTTTCAAGATATTTGACTACAAAATATCGTAAATTTATAATCCTTCTCCTTACAAAATAATATTGTTAGCAAACTTACCATTTTAATCAATATTTCGTTTTGCAATAATCTATGTTTGAAAATAGATGAAGATCCATAGAACAACCAAAAACAAGTTTTTTGCAATAGTGTTTTCCCTCTGACAATTACTAATTACTCGATATTAATTAGTAGATACAGTCAGCTCTCCATCATAGTCGCTTTAATTTATATTTGTACGATAAAGTATGGCAATAACTATTTGATGTCGACGATTACTTATATTTTTGAATACTTTCCAATATTTTTTTAAAAAAAGATATATATATATATATAAAGAGATTTTTATCCCGATTTCAAATATTTTACTTTTACTACAATTAACTCTCTTTTTTGTACTATCTTACGAACAGATGTAGTAAGTATTAAATATTAAACTATTAAATCATACTATTTAAAACTTATTTGGTTATATATATTTTTCGATAACATTAGGTTTCCCACTAGATGCTACAGTATTGTTAAATAAGCATATATTAACAACATTTAAAATTTTTGGTAATTTTTGACAGATGGATATACAATGGCCCAAAAGAAAAAATCTTAGAAAAAATTCGTGTTCGTGGAGCTGTAGCTATAAACCTAAGACCAGCAACAAACATAGAGGTGATAATTAATATAATTATGCTGTCATACATAATTTTATTTTTAACTAATTACTTAAAATGTAAGAATCTAAATAAAATGTGGAAACAATTTGTAGGATTTGGCTAATATGATGACGAAGGGATCAAAGTGTAGATGGGGAAACTTCATAGGAACTATTATATTTCCATTATGGATAAAATCAGAAAAGGATCCTTTAGAGTACATACGACGAGCCAAAGCTACAATGGATAAAAAGAAAATCTCTCTAGAAGCATTTATTTTCTATGGAATCATTAAGTTCACTTTGAAAGTTTTTGGAGGAAAGGTAAAATACCTAACTTATATTAACTTTTTAGTCCAAAGTTCATTATTAGTTATATCACTAATTTTTTCTATTGGAATCATCAAATAATAGGCAGTCGAAGCTTTTGGAAAGAGGATATTTGGTCACACATCATTGACATTTTCAAATGTAAAAGGTCCCGACGAAGATATAAGTTTATTTGGCCACCCAATTTCTTATATCGCAGGAAGTGCATTAGTTGGATCACAAGTAAGTATAGATATGTCCATATTTTTTTTCTAAGAATATAGTTATCATGCATTTACCTTTCAAATATTTTTTAAAACTTTGATGAAATTAATCATTTTATTGTTTATGGATGTTGTTTGATGTTAAATAAGGCTCTCAATATCCATTTTATAAGCTACGTAAACAAGATTGTCATCAATCTAGCTGTGGACACAACAACAATTCAAGATCCTCATCAACTATGTGATGATATGGTAGAATCGCTCAGGATCATCAAAACTGCTGCACAGGAAACAAGATCTCATAAGATGGAGGTGTGAAGTATGACATCTGATGATTGGCCACCTCCTATCAAATATTTACATATATGAAACTTTTTTTATTTGCGAAAAATTTGTTAAAACAATATAAGAAAAGATATGTGGTGAGGTGTTACTTTTTTAATTAATTTTGATTTATATGTAAATATGTATGACTGGTTTCAATTTTGTTGACAAAGAAAATATGGTGTATATAATGCTTTTGATATAGAAAAAAAATTGAATTAAACTGCTAAATCGATCGTGGTGTTTCGAATGACCACTTGATTGGCCATAGAAAACATTAACTTGTGGAAAATGATGTCTCACCAAGAGTACACGACAAAAATAAATAGGAAGAAATTTCAAAAATCCTATATTCGAGATATCCTTTTTTCAAAAACGTCATTGTTTATTGTCTATTTTTAAAAATACTAGTTTAAATTTATAAAATTTTATAAAATATATTTATAAGATTTATAATCATGTTATAAAATTTATATAAATTTATAATATTTTTTATAAAACTATAAAACATAATTTATAAACCCTTATAAACATGTTTGTATAAACCCCTTATAAATTTAGAATTGGTGACACTTATAAAAAGTTGCATTTTTGAAAATGGACATGAATCAGTGGTAGTTTAGAAAAGTGAAATCATGAAAGTGGTATTTTTCAAAATTTCTCAAATAAATATTTATAACAAATAAATCAGATAGTTTATGCGCTATGAGCAAAATTAATAATCAAAAAAATAATTGACTCTATACCCATAACAAGTGATAGTTAGGATATAGAGTGTATTATGTACAATAATACCAAAACGACCCTTGGGAAAACAGTCTGGTGATAAGAGTGAGGTGATGGTTGGGAAGAGAAAAAGAAACTGCTTTGGCGGTTTTATCCACTAATTAAAATACCGGCACTGTTTGTATAGGGGGGGGGAATTCAAAATAGACCATCAACTTTCTAATATCGAGAAAGTTGAGTTCTCTGAAAAAGGAGTCAGGGTTTTCGACGACAGACTATGGGCGAGGTGAACAATTTGTACCGTAAAATCGGGTAAGCCGATTTCAGAACTAGATGTGGTAAATATGTGTATATGAGTTTCATGGTTGGTTATCGTGCAGAGAGGGAGTTGCACAGACGGAGGTTCAGAATTCTTCCCGTCGGGCAGAGGCGGAGTTGTAGATACGGAGTTGCGGAAGACTTCCCGGCGTCTAAATCGGACGGTAACATCTACTCGCTTGACGTGAATCGGGTACCGTTATTTTGAACCAGAAAGAACCGAGAAATTGTAGAGGAAGATGAAAAGTATGGCGGATAATTTGGTAGTATAGTGTGCGAATTAGTGAATTGAACAGTATGGAAGATTCTATTCCATATCTAAAATTCATAGTGTATTGCAAATTGGGTTTAGGATAGGAATATGAACAGTCTCTCGATGAAGATATGAAAAGTATGTCAATGAATAAATTGGTATAGATTTCGTGATAATGGTCATACTATTATATTTCGCGTATTGCTTATAATAGGTTTTGGTGAGTAAAATACTCTATATGTTGTGGATTGTGTAGTATAGTGTCTGGATTAGGGAATTGAAAGTGTCTTATGAAAGATTCCAATACATTTCGAAAATCGATAGGGATATGAACAGTCTCTCGATGAAGATATGAACAGTATGTCAATGAATAAATCGGTCTAGATTTCGTGATAATGGACATACTATTATATTTCGCGTATTGCTTATAATAGGTTTTGGTGAGTAGAAATACTCTATATGTTGTGGATTATGTAGTATAGTGTATGGATTAGGGAATTGAAAGTCTCTTATGAAAGATTCGAATACATTTCAAAAATCGATAGGGATATGAACAGTCTCTCAATGAAGATATGAACAGTCTGTCAATGAATAAATCGGTCTAGATTTCGTGATAATCGACATACTATTATATTTTGTGTATTGCTTATAATAGGTTTTGGTGAGTAGAAATACTGTATATTGATAATAGGTTTTTTCGTGGTTTACTAATCAATTACCATATGCACTATCATTGTCATTGCATTACAATAGGTTATCAATCCAAACGGGTGAAGTGCTAGCAATCAGGATATGATCAGAGCTAATTAAGTCAAGCCAAGCAGTTTAGTTGTAAAATTTAAGAACCTAAGTGATAGAAAAAAAAGCAATATGAAACTAAAGATTAGGAGCTATCAAATCCAAAATAGCATAATTAAACAAGCAAGCATACCTGTTAAATAAACTCAGAGAAAGAAAGCTCCTAAGGATGGGGTAATCGACCAGTGACTCTCCTTAATCAACCCTAGGTGTTTAACAAAACTCAATCAGAGCTAATCCCTAGACAATAGACATCAAAACCAGACGAATCCACTTCCGTGACAGACGCCCTCAAGCCAAGCTACTTCCTGACCTAATCCCTTAGCGAAACATAACAGAGCAAGCACTAAGATTCAGTCTATTAACGTCAATAAGCACTCTAAACATCTAATTCCTTAGGCTAGAATGTGCAAATCTCTTGAATTAATTGGTTCAGACACTCCAGCAACACCTCCCGGTGTGGAAATACCTAAGATCAGGTTTCAATTGATCAGAGAGAAACATGCATTAAAAACACTAATCAAGAAGATCAAACACTTCCACTTCTAGTATAGGATTCTGAGGCATCTCGTTCCTTCTGCTTATATTCCCTGTCCTTTGGCAAGAGTCACATCTGGAGATAAAGGCTTGTGCGTCCTTAAACATGGTTGGCCACCATAACCCAGCTTGTAGCACCTTCCGAACCATCTTGAATGTTGCAAAATGACCTCCATAGGCAGAACCAAGGCAATGCTATAGCACTCCTCTTATTTCCTCCTCAGCTATGCATCTTCTAAAAGGACCATCTGAACCCTTCTTGTACAGGTATGGTTCATCCCAGTAATAGTGATTCAAATCTCTAAAGAACTTCTTTCTTTGGTAGGCATCCAGACTCTTGGGAATTTCTCCACATACTTGGTAGTTCACTAGGTCAGCATACCATGGCAGCTTCTCCTCAAACATCTGGGCAATCATGAGTTGTTCTTCAGGCATTGAATCATCCATTGGAACTGCATCTTCTATCCTCATTCTTGACAAGTGATCAGCCACTCCTTTTTCTACGCCCTTCTTATCTACTATCTCCATGTCAAACTCCTGAAGCAAAAATATCCATCTCAGCAGTCTTGGCTTTGTCACCTTCTTGGCGTAGAAGTGCCTTAGTGCTGCATGGTCAGTGTAGACAATGACCTTAGAATCGACTAAGTAGCTCTTGAACTTTTCAAATGCAAACACTACTGCCAACAGCTCTTTCTCTGTGGTCGCTTATCTCCCTTGTGCATCATCTAGCGTTCTGCTAGCATAGTAGATCACATGCAGCTTCTTGTCTATCCTCTGTCCCAGCACAACTCCCACTGCATAATCTGATGCGTCGCACATAATCTCGAATAGGTAGTCCCAGTTAGGAGCTTGGACAATAGGAGCCGAAATCAGAGCCTCTTTGATGAGCTTGAAGGCGTCTAGACATTCAACCTTAGCCTTATCAACCTCTATCCCATTTTCAGAAATCTTATGGCCCAAAACAGTTCCTTCTCTGACCATGAAGTGGCACTTCTCCCAGTTCAGAACAATATTAGTCTCTTCACACCTGGTGAGTACCCTGCATAGATTCAACAAACAGGAGGAGAAGGAAGAGCCATACACAGAAAAGTCATCCATGAATACCTCTACCATCTCCTCTATTAAATCCGAAAAGATAGAGGTCATACACCTTTGAAAAGTAGCAGGTGCATTGCAAAGACCAAGAGGCATCCTCTTATATGCAAACGTTTCATAAGGACAAGTGAATGTAGTTTTTTCTTGATCATTTGGGTGTATAGGGATCTGAAAGAACCCACTATACCCATCAAGAAAACAGTAATATGGATGATTCGCTAGCCTTTCTAACATTCGCTAAAGAACGCCACTGGCCGCTTCCTCTGGTCGAGGACAGCTCCAATGCCTATGCCCGACGCGTCGCATTCTACCTCGAACATCTCTTCGAAATCAGGCAGGGCTAGGACCGGCCCTTGTGTGAGCCGTGCCTTGAGCTGGTCAAACGCGGCTTCCTGAGCTTTTCCCCAAGAAGATGGGACGTTCTTCTTGATCACGGCCGTGAGTGGGGCTGCTACCGTGCTAAAATTCCTGACGAACCTCCGATAGAAACTCGCCAATCCATGGAAGCTCCGCACATGTCCGACCGTGGTTGGGGTCCGCCATTCTCGAATCGCCTTGACCTTCTCCTCGTCCACTTTTAGGCCCTGTTCACTTACTACAAAGCCTAAGAAAATAAGCTTGTTAGTACAGAAGGTGCACTTCTTTAGGTTGACATATAAACCTTCCTTCCGAAGCGATTTGAGCACTGTTTGAGATGGGTGAGGTGTTCCGACAGGCTTTTACTGTAAATAAGTATGTCATCAAAGGAGACTACCACAAATTTTCTAATATAAGCACGAAGAACCTGGTTCATAAGGTGCATGAATGTGCTGGGCGCGTTGGTAAGGCCGAAAGGCATAACCAACCATTCGTTCAACCCTTGCTTGGTCTTGAACGCGGTCTTCCATTCGTCTCCTTCTCGCATTCGGACCTGATGATAGCCGCTTTTTAGATCGATCTTGGAAAAGATGGTCGACCCGCTTAGCTCGTCTAGCATGTCGTCTAGGCGGGGTATGGGATGCCTGTATTTGATGGTGATGTTGTTGATGGCTCGGCAGTCCACACACATCCTCCATGTACCGTCCTTTGGCACTAGGAGAACGGGTACAGCACACGGGCTCAAACTCTATCGGATGTAGCCTTTGTCCATTAGGTCGCGGACTTGCTTCTCAAGCTTCTTAGACTCTTCCGGGTTCATGCGGTAAGCCGCTTATTAAATTTGATGCTCTATGCCTCGGATCGGTGGTAGCCCCGGGGGCATCTCTTCTGGGAACACGTCTTTGAACCTCTCGATCACGTTACGGACGTCGGTTGGTAGTTCCATCTCGCCTATTCCTGCACTTAGACATTCTTAAAAGTACATCTGTAGTACGGTGCCCTTGGCACGCACCGTTCGACAAATGTTGTTGGCAGACAAGTAAAGACTCGTCTTTTTGGACCCAGCCTCTTTGTTCATGTGTACCTGTAATTCGTGTACTTCTAAAGGACTTAAAAGTACTAAAGGATACTTACGGTCCTTGTGCATGAACGAGTATTGGTTGGTTCGACCATCATGGCTCGTGGCCCGGTCGAACTGCCATGGCCTTCCTAACAAGAGGTGGCCGGCTTGCATTGGGACCACGTCGCAAATGACCTGGTCTTGGTACTTCCCGACACTAAACGGGACGGTCCCTTGTTCTGAGATCCTTAGCTCCGTATCGTCATTGAGCCACCTTAATTTATAGGGTTTCGGATGTCTCGTCTTGGTAAGACCCAATTTCTCTACAAGCAACTTGCTAGCCTTGTTAGTACGAGAACCTCCGTCGATAATCAAGTTACATACCTTGTTCTTGACCGTGCAGCGAGTGTGGAAGATGTTCTCCAGTTTGGTTTTCTCCTCCGGGTTAACCATCACGCTCAAGACTCTTCTGGTCACGAGCCGTTCTCCTGTGTCTGGGTATTCAAGGTCTTCTCTGATGAGAGGTTGCCTAGGAAAAGGGTGGCCGTTACAAACGGCTGGAAGGCCGACCGTTGGTCGACTGGGCGCGCGCGACCGGTTACTTTGGTTCGCCAAGGTTCCAAACCAGGGTCTGCCATTTTGGTTCGGTCAATGCGTCCTTAGCTTGGGCCATCTCACATTCGATCCATTTTCCAAGTATTTCGGCCCGTCGGTCAAGGCTTGGTTTGGCCGCAAAATCAAACGGGTCCTTTTCTGGTTCTGGTCCGACGGTGTGGTGATCGTCCTGGCCGACGTCCTGGGTATCTTCATGATCGGTGTGTTCGACCCGAACCAGACCGGTTCTGCTTTTGTCACTGGACTCCTCTCTATAATTAGGACGGTGAATGTCTCGTTTGGTCCGAGAGAATGGGTCGTGATAGGAATCTAGGAAGCAACCCCGGCGACCTCGAAGCTGATGACTCGGATGGTCAAACGCAGCTTCGACCGGTTGCGCAGAATCGGAAAGACTTGGTCGAGACAACATCGAGGTTACCCCAACCAATCAACCCTCGCGCCATAGCACCACATCGCGTACGGAACGCACCTCTTTACTCTCTCTTCAATTTTTGCTTTTATTGCTTTGACTGTTTCTTTTTGAAGACAATCAACTCTAGTTTGTTCTATATATTGTTGTCGAATTCTCTTTTGGAAGAACACAGAATTTTAAAGTCATAAGTTTATTTCTTTCTCTTGAGCAAAATAGATCATTCCTTTTTGTTCTCTTGAAACCTTTTTGATTGCTTGGTGGTTTTAGCCAAATAATCAAGTTTCATTCTCTGTCTTGGTGCATCATATCCAAGGGAGATTGAATCCGGGAATATCTAAGGACCATCCGCAACCTCAGTGCGACCCAACAATCCATCACGATCTATCCCACGCCGAGCAAAAGTCCTTTTCCTAGGCAACCTCTCATCACGTGGTATCAGAGCCACTTTTGCTTGGTATTTTGCAATATCTCTCTATCCTTTTTCTAAATTTTTTTCTTTGATCCGGGCCAATTTTAGTATTTTCATTCATTGACAATCAAAAAAAAAAAACAAAGAAAACGAAAACTCAAAAAAAAAAACAAGATCTAATCATACCTTTTTTTGGTGGAGTGGTGGAAGAGAAATCCTGCTGGCTGAGGAGAAATCCAGCCTTAAATTGGTTAAAGCGGATTTTCTTGAAAATATTCCTCAACATTCCTGGTGCCTTGGTTTAGACGCCTGAGTTTGGGATGAACCGTTTTCTCATCAGTCCCATGAGTTCTTCCCAAGACTCGATTGGTCCTCCTCCTGTTCTCCTCCTGAGGGTCAAACCTTGATCATACCAGTTAATAGCATAGCAACAAAATTCTGCGGCCGCTAGCCTGACCTTTTTCATTTCTGAAAAATTTTGACAATCATAAATCAACTCGACTTTTCTTTTCCATTCAAGATAAGCATCAGGATCATTTTTACCATCGAAAGTGGGAATTTTAAGTTTGAGTCCTCCTAACCCATCATCAGTACAATCAGCACGTTCAGCTCTCTTAGCAAAAGGATTAGTGTTACCTCGGGTTTTTCTGGCTCTGGTTAGAGATCAGACTTCATCAGAGAATTCAGACTCAATCTCCTCGTTTTCAAAACGGTTGGCTCGCATAGGGTGCGTTCTTGTGGCACGTACGTTTGGTTGGTTCTGTTGGGTTAGAGAACAGGCTTGGATCTCGTCCAGCCTAGCATGAACTTGTTCTAGTCCTGCGTTCATCAAACGGGTCATAGCGTCGGTCAACGCTCTCATTTGTAAGTTAGATAAACCAGCGTTAGAATGTTATGGTGTCTCATCATCTTTATGCTCCATGCTTCCTGAAAATTCACTTTAAACAACCGATTAAAAGAAACAACTCTCACTCTCTTGGTGTTCAACCGAAAGATCTTTGAAATAAAGAAATAGAACAGAAGAAGAAAGAAATATGAAGATCCGCTTTTAAAAGCAAGATGCGGCCGTTACAAACAGCTGGAAGGCCGACCGTTGGTCGACTGGGCGCGCGCGACCAGTTACTTTGGTTCGCCAAGGTTCCAAACCAGGGTCTGCCATTTTGGTTCGGTCAATGCGTCCTTAGCTTGGGCCATCTCACATTCGATCCATTTTTCAAGTATTCCAGCCCGTGGGTCAAGGCTTGGTTCGGCCGCAAATTCAAACGGGTCATTTTCTGGTTCTGGTCCGACGTTGTGGTGATCGTCCTTGCCGACGTCCTGGGTAACTTCATGATCGGTGTGTTCGACCCGAACCAGACCGGTTCTGCTTGTGTCACTGGACTCCTCTCTATAATTAGGACGATGAATGTCTCGTTTGGTCCGAGAGAACGGGTCGTCTGGTCGTGGAACCATGCGAAGCCCATCTTGGTTCCGAGTCGGGTCCAGCCGGTACACGGCCGTGTGGTCGGTGATTCGACGCATGGGTTGGTTGGTCGGGGCAACCTCGACCAAGTCTCGACCAAGTCTTTCCTGAGTCTGTCCCACTGGTTCAAGCTCGACCAAGTCGTTCCAACATCCAAGTTATCAGTCTCGATGTCGCCGGGGTTGGTTCCTTGATTCCTATCATTGTCCTTGCTCGCTTTGATCATCGTCTAGCTCATCTTGGGAGTCATAGTTCCCGTCGTTGGTGATGATCATCACTCTTTGGTTCGGACACTCACGAGCCATATGTCCCCTGCCTTGACACTTAAAACATGTAATATCGAGTGTCTTAGGTGGGTTGGTCGGGTACTTACCTTGCTCGGGCCAGTTGGGCTTAGGGAAATCAGCGGTCCTGCCCTTGAACCGGTTGTCTCTTTCGACGGCCTTCCCCTTGTCTTGGGTTTTAGAGCCACTTGCTACCCAAGGCTGGCTGACCCTATTACGGGTTGTTGCTGCGTTTTTACGCTTGATTTTCTGCTCCACTTGGACGGCAAGATGCAGTAGCTCGTGAAGGCTGTCATATTGCGCCTGCTCCACTTTCCGGGCTATTCTCTGCTGTAGCCCATCTATGAACTGGGCCATGAGGGCTTCCTCCGATTCTTCTAGATCCAGCGAGTTCATGAGTTTCTCGAACTCCTCGAAATACTCGTCTACGTTTCTGGCTCCCTGCGTCAACTTACGAAAGCATTTCTCTAAGTCTCTATGATGATGTTCAGGAACATACCTTAGTCGTAGGAGGATCTTCATGTCACCCCAAGTCGTGACGGGTCCAAAGCGCTGCCTCCGTCGCTCGGCCACATTCTTGTCCCACCATGCGAGTGCATTGTCCGTGAGCTGGGCTGCTGCCATGGCCACCTTCTTGCGCTCGCTGTACCCATAGCACTCGAAGATGTGCTCCAGGCGTCTCTCCTAATCCATATAAACCTCCGGGTTGGACTTTCCTGCAAAAGTCGGAGGGGTTAGTTTAATCTCGTGATTCTGTTCACGAGTACCTACCCTACGGTCGGGCTCTCTCCCGAGCGGGTCGTGCCTCCGGGGTGCTGGCGGTGTAGTGGGTCGTTCCGATGTTCTGCCTCGTGGTCCGACATGTCCTCGTCCTCGGACAGGCCTCCTTTTGGTCGGAGGTCTCCACGTCGATCGGCCATCCTGGGTAGGACCTCCACGCGGGCGATCCGGTCGCCGAACTCCTGCCGCATGTTAGCCATCTCTTGGCTCATGCTTCGCATCTCCTCCCGAAGCGCGGTCATCATCTGAAGCATGGCGTCTTGGGGAACGGCTGCTTCGCCACCCATGTCAGTTTTCTGCTCTTTAAAAGCTTGTACTCCAAAAAAACAATAAACGGTCAAGGCAAGGTTGTAAAAAAAAAAAAGAAAGGATTGAAGCTAAGTTTTTTTTTTTTGAATCAATAAAGGAAAGTCGACAACTAGGGCGACAACTCAGAATAAGGAAAGTAGGATTCGTTGAACTAAACACAAAAGAACGAGCCGCCTAAGTTGAGCAAGGACGACTATGACAAGGTGATATAAGAAATTTTTTTTTTTGGATCTTACGCAAGCAACGTGAACAACCAAACAATACGCAGCGAGAAGAGAGGATTTAAAAGAAATATTCATTTTTTTTTTGAAAAGATAAATAAAAAGCGATTAACGAAAGGCAAAAGAGTAGAGATAGGGATACGAAAACCAAAGGAGAATCCTTTGGCTCTGATACCAGATGATGTAAGACGTGGATAGGGTGGAGGAGGTTAAGACGCTGGCTTTCTCGCTCTCTCGTCCAAACGGTCGGCGGCAGTGGGAGCAACAAGCTGGCTTTGACGCTTTCTCTTGTTGGCTCGGTGAGTGGGTTGGAGATGGATCGAAGTGCACCACAAAGACGGCGGAGAGTTCTCTGATACAGCAACACACTTGGCCGTTAGTGAATCACACACGTACGGGCAAGCAATTTCAAGACAAGGCAACAGCTTGTTTGAAAAGAAACAATTTTATTAATAAAAAGAATGGTGAATTTTACAATGCTGCAGGGGAACCTTATATAATGGTTCGACAGCTTGACCTAACTAGGTCGACACAAAACACGGCAAAAGACTCAAAACAACAAGACGTTTACAAATGAAAACAACAAAGCGTTCGCAGACGCTGAAAAAGGAAAGTTCACAAAAAGTAAATAAAACAACTAAAACTACTCTAAAATGACTCGATCTGATGACCTCAAGGACCGCTACGACTTGTGCATGTACCTGCATGAATCGTATATGATGAAAATACCTCAGGGTGAGCCGGTCGGGGCGGGTTGGAGGTCGTTGTCCATTGTGTCGTGGCTTGGCCGACTTTCGTGGGTATCTTGGGTGCTTCCTCTATGCCTTCGGTGTCTTGACTTGCTTTGGCCAGTTGGTAACCTATCGGCCGGCTGACTTGTGGTGGTTGCGTCGTTGAGTCCTTGGTCGGCCAAAGCTGGTTTCCTGCGGCTTTCAGCTCCATTTCCTGCCAAATCAAGAGTCTTACCTGGTTTTGGTCGTGGTAGAGTTTTTGTGATGCTTAGGCGCGCAAAGTCTTCAAGGATGTCTAGGTCGGGGGTGTTCTGGCGTCCTCGGGCGTTTGGGTCGGCCGGTGCGTCCCAAGTTGGGTCTTCTGGTTTCATAGAATTTAGAAGAGTTTCTACAGCCGTGTTGAATCCTTCCCTCAACCTCCTAGCTTTAGAACGATTCATGGAACCTCCAATTACCTCTGGAACGTGCTTGGCTGGATGACTTGGTCGGCCGTCCGTGGTATGGTTCGAGCGGCCGCCCGTCTCTTCATTCTGAATTCTCTTGGCCTTAGAGTTGGTTGAGGGTCCTTGAGTAACCTCCCTTGGATGCTCAGTACTGTCTGGTGGGGGTCCGGAGTCGTTCGTCCTTGTCTCGGCTTGCCCGGTCGTCGGTTGGATTCATGGGTCGGCCGTCAGGTCGAAGGTCTGTATCACCCACTCTCCTGGTTGGAAGGTAACCTCTTCGCGTCCCTTGTTAGCTTGCTCCTTGTACTTCTCGGTTGTCTTCTCAAGGTTCTCCTTAACCTTTTGGTGGAGCTTCTTCATGGTTTCAGCCTTGCTTTCTCCTTTTGCACTAGAATAAACAGATGGGGGCAGGGGTGATAGAACAAGGGGAGCCGTGGGATTAAACCCATAGACGACTTCAAATGGGGATTGCTTAGTAGCTGAATGCTTAGCATGATTATAAGCGAATTCAATGTAAGGTAACCAATTCTTTAAATTCTTACCCACCGTGGCCCTCAATAGTGTGGAGAGGGTCCGGTTTACTACCTTGGTCTGGCCATTCGTTTGGGGGTGGCAAGTGGTTGAGAAGAGGAGGTTGGTTCCTAGCTTCTTCCAAAGTGTCTTCCAAAAGTGGCTGAGAAACTTGGTGTTCCGGTCAGAGACGATAGTCCTTGGAATCCCATGTAGACGCACTACTTCCTTGACGAACAGGTCGGCCGTTTGGGTGGCATCATTGGTCTTGTTATATGGGATGAAGTGAGCCATCTTGGAGAATCGATCGACTACTACAAAGATGGAATCCTTGTGGTTGATCTTGGGCAGACCTAACACAAAATCCATAGAGATATCTACCCATGGTAGGTTAGGAATGGGTAAGGGCATGTATAAACCATATGGATGTGACCTGGACTTGGCCCGTAGGCAGGTGATGCACTTGGTACAAAACCGTTCGACATCTCTCTTTAGGTGTGGCCAGTAGAAATGGTCCATGACTACGCCTAGGGTCTTATCTCGTCCAAAGTGTCCCATAAACCCTCCTCCATGCGCTTCTCGGATCAGTAACTCTCTCATGGAGCCTTGAGGAATACACAACCTCTTGTCCTTGAATAGGAACCCTTCATGTTGAAAGAATCGTCCAATGGCGGCCTTGCTCGTCTCCTTGTAAACTTCTTTGAGATCAGGGTCGTTCTCATATAGCTCTTTGATGTGTTCAAAACCCATGACTTTAGGTTCCATAATACTTATTAGGGTGTGCCTCCTTGATCGGGCGTCGGCCACAACATTATCTTTCCCTCCCTTGTACTTGATCACATAGGGGAAGGTCTCTATGAACTCAAGCCACTTCGCGTGTCTCCTCTTAAGTGTGGTTTGGCCTCTTAGGTGCTTGAGTGTCTCATGAGCTGTATGAATAACAAACTCCTTGGACAAAAGATAATGTTGCCAAGTTTCAAGAGATCGTACCAGCGCATATAGTTCCTTGTCATAGACGGGGTAGTTAAGGGAGGCTCCATTGAGCTTCTCACTAAAGTATGCCACAGGTCGGCCTCCTTGAGTTAGCAATGCCCCTATGCATGTACCTGAGGCATCACATTCAACTTCAAAGTTTTGTGCAAAGTTAGGAAGTACCAAGACAGTTGCGTTCGTGAGGCTGTCCTTAAGCTTTTGGAACGCGTCTTCTTGTGCCTTCTCCCACTTGAACGCGACGTTCTTCTTGATGGCGGAGGTGAGTGGGGCGGCAATGGTACTGAAATCTCTCACAAACCTCCTATAGAAGCTGGCTAGTCTGTGGGAACTTTTGACATGCCCAATGAACGATGGGGTTGGCCAATCTTGTATGGCTTTGATCTTCTCCTCATCTACCTTAAGGCCCTGTGAACTCACAACAAATCCTAAAAACACAACTTGATCAGTGCAAAAGCTGCATGTCTTGAGTTTGGCATATAGGTTTTCAAGCCTAAGCGTCTCAAGAACTTGCTCAAGGTGCCTTAGGTGATCCGCTCCAAATGGCATGATGAGCCACTCATATAGACCCCTCTTAATCTTAAACGCCATCTTCCACTCGTCACCTTCCTTCATTCGAACTTGATGGTACCCACTTTCCAAGTCTATCTTGGAGAAAATAGTGGCTCCACTAAGCTCGTCTAGCATGTCATCCAATCTTGGAATGGGATGCCTGTACTTGATGGAGATATTGTTTATGGCACGACAGTCCACGCACATTCTCCATGATGTGTCCTTTTTAGGGACCAATAAAACAGGGATGGCACAAGGACTTAGACTCTCTCTTATGTACCCTTTGGCCATAAGGTCTTGGACTTGCCTTTCCAACTCGCGAGCTTCCTCCGGGTTAACCCTATAGGCTGGCCTATTAGGTAAAGGAGCGCTGGGTACGAGGTCAATCTGATGCTCAATGCCTCGGACGGAAGGTAGGCCGGCTGGTATATCTTCGCGAAACACGTCCTTAAACCTGTCCAAAAGCTCAAGTACATCTACGGGTAGGTCCTTGTCATCACATTCTGAAAACAGTTCTTCCTTAAAGATCATTAGTAGCACGGTTTCATGTGACTTAAGATATTTGAAGACGGTACTAGGAGTAACATAGAGGTTTGTCTCGCTTACCTTAGCTCCCTTGTACATAGCCACTTGCATTTCATTTACCTCTTGTGGGGTGAGAGGAGCTAAGTTGTGCTTGCGGTGGTTGTGAGTAAAGCTATAGAAGTTGGTGCGGCCGTTGTGGAGAGTCTCCTTGTCAAAGTGCCACGGCCTTCCAAGGAGGAAATGGCCGGCTTGCATGGGCACCACATCACACAGCACTTGGTCACACTGAATGGAATGGTGACTTGCTCCGCAATGTTGATCTCAGTGTCGTTGTTAAGCCACTTCAACCGGTAGGGCCTAAGGTGTTTGGTCTTTGGTAGGCCTAACCTATCTACCAAATACTTGCTGGCCACGTTAGTGCATGAACCACCATCAATGATCAGACTACATGCCTTAGCCTCAATGGTGCACCGAGAGTGAAAGATGTTCTCCCGTTGGATAGTCTCCGGGTCGAAGAACGTACTCAACGCCCTACGGGTCACCAGCAGCTCTCCCACCTCGTGGTAGTCTACTATCTCCTCGTCTGATCCTACTTGTTCTCCTTCGGCTTCATCTTGGGACTCATACTCGCCGTCGGCCTTAAGAATCATGACCCTTTGGTTCGGCCATTCTCTCGCGTAATGTCCTTTGCCCTGACATTTAAAACAAGTAATATCACATGCCCTTTGGTTTAGGGGTTTACCTTGCTCTAGCTTAAAACCTCTGGTGGACTCTTGCATAGGTCTCTTGAACCTTGGGTCCGGCTCACCTGTCTTTCCTTTGGCTAGAGGTCTCGGTTGTGGTGGTGTCCAAGGTGCCTTGGTCCGGTTGGGAGGGACAGTCTTCCTCCTGATCTGGTGTTCGGCTTGGACCGCCAAATGCAACATCTCCTCTAAGTCATGGTAGGTTTGCCTCTCTACCTTTCTTACAATCCGGTCTTGTAGTCCGTCCAAGAACTGCGCCATCAGGGTCTCCTCCGAGTCTTCAACCTCCAGTCTATTGTTAAGGTTCTCAAACTCTTCGAAATACTCTTCAACTGACTTGCTCCCTTGTGCAAGCTTTCAAAACTTCTTCTGCAGGACTCGGTGGTAATAGGCAGGAACGTACCGTTTCCTTAGGCTGAACCTCATGTCTCCCCACGTGGTGATCTGTCCATGCCGGTGTCTTCTCCGTTCGGATCAGACCCTTGTGTAGACTCCCGAAAACCTTGAACTGTTGGGGAAGCAGTTTCACAAAGACTTTGGCCGCGACCGTGAATTCCAACGACCTCCTCTTCTCGTCCGCCCACTTCTTCATGCGATTGCGGGACTTCTCCAAACATACCCGCGCAAAATCCGAATGATCTTCCAACGTCTTGGCTATTTTCACTGCACCTGGACTTTGTGTCTCGTGGTCGGGCGTTGCCAACGTGTGGGCCGTGTTGGGTTGCTGACCCGTCGCCAGCTCGAAGGCACTCTTACTTGTTGCCTCGCTTTTCTGTAGGTTGTACGAAAACTGGGCGATGTCCAGCAACTTTGCCCAATCTAGTTGGTTGGCACCTACAAAATGTCGAAGGTAACATTCTAGAAGAGAGTTTACCCGTTCTGTCTGGCCGTCAGTCTGAGGGTGGAAGCTCGTCGAGAAGCTTAGCCCCGTCCCAAGGTTTCTGAACAGCTCTGACCAAAGCTTTCCCGTAAACCGAGGATCTCTATCGGTCACGATATTCCTCGGTAGCCCCTAGAATTTGACCACGTTTTTGGAGAACCCTCTTGCAGCTTCTTCGGCCGTGCAATCCCTTGAGCATGCCACGAACGTCCCGTACTTGGAGAATCGGTCAACAACTACCAGTATGGACCCGAACCCCTCGGACTTGGGTAATGCATTGATGAAATCGAGCAAGACGGAGTCCCATGGACGTTCGGGTATGGGTAACGGTTCCAGAAAGCCTGCGGGTTGTTTTGTCTCCGTTTTGTCTTGTTGGCACACAAGACATGTTTTGACGTAGAGTTGCACAGTATACCGCATCCGTGGCCAGAAGTAGGCTGTCTCCACCAACGCCATTGTCCGCTTCTGTCCCGGATGTCCCGCCCATCAAGTGTCGTGACACTCCTGGATTATGTATTGTCGAAGGCTCCCGTACTTTGGGACGTACAGATGCCTTCCGGTGGTGTAGAGTAGACCGTCCTCCAACCAAAACCGGGTCATCTTATTGATGAGAAGACCTGCTCCCTTGCGCAAGCTTCCGAAACTTCTTCTGCAAGTCTCGGTGATAATAGGCAGGAACGTACCTCTCCCCAGGTGGTGATCTGCCCGTGCCGGTGCAGCCTTCGTTCGGACACATATCTGTCCCACCATGCCAAGGCATTATCCGTGAGCTGAGCGGCTGCTAGGGACACTTTCCTCTGATCTGAATAGTTGTAGTACTCAAAGATATACTCCATCCGCCGTTCCCAGTCAAGGTAGGCATCCAGGTTGACCTTGCCCTCAAAGGTCGGGGCGTTCAGCTTGACGTCCTTCCCTTCTGGCCTCACATGGTCGTCCTCCCGACCTCGGTCCTGATGGTACTGACCTCGCGGCCTAGGGTTTCGGTCACGGTCATAGGGATTAGCTGGCCTCGGATTGGGTATTGGGCCGTCGTCCAAGTCGGCCATGTCGTGGTCGTCCTCTTGTTGAGGCCGCTGCCCATTCAAAGCCCCTCCGGGACCTCGCCGAGCCGGTTGGGGTTGTTCCATCCGGGTCATGCGTTCTCCCAACGTTTGGAGCTGAGCTTGTATGGCTACTAGTAACTGAGCCATGTTCACATCACCTTGTTCTTCCCTGAAACCTGTTGGCCTGCGCTCCACAATACAAAGAAAAGGCAATCAAGTGCAAGGAAATCGGCAAGAAGTTAAAAAAAGTGGAAATAATGCTTTTCTAGAAATCTCTTTCCCTTTTTTTTTGTTTGTCCTCATCAGAAACTCCCTCCAAAAGCTTGCTTGAAATCATTGGGTTTTCTTCTTCATGGGCTTGGGTAGTAGACATTAAACGGGCCATTGAGAAGTGACTTACAAGCCTCGTTAAAACCTCCCTTCGGAAAACCCATTGGGACAAAACCGAAGGTAAGGAAAAAGAGTACCGATGAGACACTTACCCGTTGATGATATCTACCGAACTTAGATTAAAACCAGAAGGGTTTTAGTTTGGTCAAAGGCATTTGGTCGGTCCCAAATGCTGGTGAGTAGTCCGTTTACGGCTTGATGGAACGCCTTGGCCCGGGTGCGCGTCATTGGTCCTTGTAATGCGTCCGTCGTCATGAGCTCGTCCGCGCCAACCTCTGTCTCGACCATGCCAACATCTTGATCCGTCCTTGCCATGCGTCCTTCGTCTTCATCATGGTCCGTCTCGACCATACCAACACCATGGTCGACCTTTGGCTCCCCGGCTCCGTCCATGATCATATCATCCCCTCCTACTTGAGAAAGATTTGACCTCAAATTTGAATCATCTTCAAATTTGTTTAGGCTCAGTCTTGGCTTGTATGTTCCGTCCGGTGGTACTTCTTTGGTCAGTATGAAGCAGCTGACGTCTTGGTGTTTATCCTGGTCCATATCAGGTGGCTTGAATCGTTTGTCTTCCTCTCTCTCTTGGGTTCTTCTTTTGAGCTTCAAGGCTGCTCTAAAACCTATTTTTGGCTCTTTTGACAAAGACAACCGAATTATATCTGTATGACCAGGGGTAAATGTATCCTTAAGAACATAGATACTTACCTTAGCGAGTTCAAGTCCTTTTTCTCTAACTTGTATTATTTTTACTAGCATCCATTCCTGGGCTTGAGTTTGATATAAGTCGTTAGGAACTCTTTTGTGATCATAGCACGGTTTCAAGGCTTGAGATGGACCATCCTTGCTTAAGTGCTTTCTTGGTCCAAAATCAATTGGTTGCATCAGCCGCGCCTTAGAGTGTTCATCTTTTCTTTCCTTTGTTTGCACAAATTCTCCAAACTCCAAGTCATCCGTGTTATAAACTTTCAAATGCTCAAACAATTTTTTCTTACTTAAAATGGAAACAATTTATTTTTATGAGCATGAAAACAATTGTTGTGTTCCAAAAACTGATTAAAACTTAAAACATAGTTAGAAAGGTCGTCTTTGAAAAATTCAGAACGTTTTTGTTCAACGAGTTTCCTTGGCTCTAAGCTTTCAAAAGAGTGAAGCATTTTATCAAAAACAGGACCTGAAATTCCAAACTCTTTTACTCCTTCAAGACCAAAACGTTTTTCATCGAAATCATTGACTAAAACAAACAAATTACTCTTGGTTTTAATCAAATCAAATTCCTTAGAACACAAGTTTTTATCATTAGCGTGAGAAAGATAATCATGTCTACTCGGGCGCACCGGTTCAAAACAATTTAGTTTTAATTTAGACTTTTTCGGATTGACTTTAGGTTGAGTTGAGAAAGACTTACTTGTACTCTCAAAATCTTTTCCGAGTAGGCTGGATTGATTAGTCACGTGGGTCTTCTCAGTCTCCTTACCTTGATTTTGAACACTTAGGATTCCTCTAGTCACCGATAAATCTTCATTAGCATTGTATTCCAGGGTGATGGGTAATGGTTGGTCGGTCTTTGGCTTTTGAAGAGCCGAATCTTCCTTAGAACCTTTGTGACCTTGGTTTGTTGTAACAGCTCTCAATGATTGACGTGTGGTTGTTATCTTTCGGTGATGGTGTCTTGGTACAAACCGCTTCCTCATGAGAGACTTCATTTCTGCCCATGTTTTAACCAGATACATTAGATCCCGACTCCTCATAATAACGAGTTGATCCCACCAGTAGAAAGCGTAGTCACGGAATTCTCTGGCAGCCACCTTCACTCTATTGACCTTGATGTAGTGTTGAGCATCAAAGACCAGTTCAACCTTTTCCTCCCAATCGAGATAGGCTTCTGGCTCGCTTCCTCCATGAAACGGTGGAATTCTAGCCTTATAACCTTGCAAACTGTTTTGAACTTGATCTCTTCCTTCTCTATCCCTTCTATGATGTCGTGTGGGGCCATTCTGAGATGAACCACTTCTATGCCTTTGATAGTATTGATCTATATCCCCATGGTTAGACCGGTTACTGCCTCGCCTCTCGTCTTGTTGATTCCGGGGTTGCTGGCCGTTTTGTTGTTGTTGAATATTGCTTTGGGGCTGCACATTTGGTTGTGGTTGGGCATGTATTTTTAGATGTGCATTCTGTAGTTTCTGGACATTTTGAATCTCCTCGCGTAACGCATCACATTTGCTCGTCATCTTTTCCATTAGTTTCATCAAGGCTTTCATCAAAGACTTTTTCCTTCCTCTTCTTGAAGTGGAATCTTCTTCCTCCAATGACATGGTACCTGAAACAAAAAAACAACACAACAACTCGCAGTTAAATAGTTCAATTAGTCACACACCACAAAGATAAAATTCGCAAGAAAAACTATTTTCTTCAAAAACCGAAATATTCCAAATAAATACTTGCACAATTTTAAAAACTTTTTCCTTTTGGTTCAACGACAGATCTACAAAAGATTTTACCATAATTAATTTGAAATTATTTCAGCAAGTAAAATCGTTTCTAAAAATATTTCAAGATCTTAACGTTAAACCGATAAAAACTTAATTTCTGATGGTTTTTAAAAATTTTGAAAATTATTTAACTACTAGAAACCAACAGAGTAAGAAAACTTAGCTTCCAAAGTGGCTTTGATACCACTTGATAAGATCATCCTTAGATCGGCACTTTAGAAGCTAGTGAGGTTGTCATCCGAAGTCGAACGACAAGGATAGATTGAATCCAAGAAACAGTTAAGTCTCTAGGAAACAAGAATGTGGATCGAAAGGTCACACAGAAGCTATGATAGGAATCTAGGAAGCAACCCCGGCGACATCGAGGCTGATAAATTGGATGTTGGAACGCAGCTTGAACCGGTGGGGCAGATCCGGGAAAGACTTGGTCGAGGTTGCCCCGACCAACCAACCCATGCGTCGAAGCACCGACCGCACGGCCGTGTACCGGCTGGACCTGACTCGGAACCAAGACGAGCTTCGCATGGTTCATTCTCTCTGACCAAACGAGACATTCACCGTCCTAACTGTAGAGAGGAGTCCAGTGACACACGCAGAACCGGTCTGGTTCGGGTCGAACATGGAGTTACCCAGGTCGTCGGCCGGGACGACCACCGCACCGTCGGACCAGAATCAGAAAAGGACCCGTTTGAATTTTCTTCCGAACCAAGCCTTGACACGTGGGCTGAAACACTTGGAAAATAGATCGAACTTGAGATGGCCCAAGCTAAGGACGCATGGACCGAACCGAAATGGTAGACCCTGGTTAGGAACCTTGGCGAACCAAATTAGCCGGTTGTGCGCGCCCGGTCGACCAACGGTCGGCCTTCCAGCCGTTCGTAACGGCCGAATCTTTTTTCTTCTTCTTTAATTTGCGTTTTAATTGCTTATCTGTTTTTTTGATGACAATCAAGTCCAGCATTTCCCTTTATATTGTTGTCGAATTCTCTTTTGGAAGAACACAGAATTTTTAAGCTTTTATCCTTACTCTTGAGAGCAAAATCGTTCTTCCCTTTTGTTCTTTTGAAACCCTTGATTGCTTGGTGGTTTTAGCCAAACTTTCAACCGTTCTTTCTCTGCCTTGGTGCGTCATATCCAAGAGGGATTGAACTTGGGAATATCTGAGGAATTCCGCAACCTCAGTGCGACCCCTTCGACCCATTCATCTAACCGTCGACCGAGCAAAAGCCCTTCCTAGGCAACCTCTCATCAAGCTATGGACGAGCTACTGATTTACCCATAGATCGAATGGTCGCACAAAGGTTGCGGAATTCCCTTTGATTTACCGGTTTTTATCTAAGTCTTAGAAAAGAGGTTTTTTTGATAAAAAGATTAGATGACTTCTCAAATGAGCTTACAAGGGTTTAAATAGAAGCAAAAGGGCGGCAATGGAACAAGCTCCAAGCCAACCTTGGAAATGACAAGAAACTTAAATCCTAACTCTCAACTAACAACAACCAACTACTTAATTAAATGCAAGTTTATACTAAAGAAAATTCAAATTCGAAACTCCCTCCAAAAGCTTGCTTGAAATCGTTGGGCTTTATTCTTCTTGGGCTTGGGTAGTAGACATTAAACGGGCCATTGAGAAGTGACTCACAAGCCTCGTTAAAACCTCCCTTCGGAAAACCCATTGGGACAAAACCGAAGGTAAGGAAAAAGAGTACCTATGAGACACTTACCCGTTGATGTTGTCTACCGAACTTGGATTAAAACCAGAAGGGTTTTAGTTCGGTCAAAGGCTTTTGGTCGGTCCCGAATGCGGGTGAGTAGTCCGCTTACGGCTTGATGGAACGCCTTGGCCAGGGCGCGCGTCATTGGTCCTTGTAATGCGTCCGTCGTCATAAGCTCGTCCGCGCTAACCTCTGTCTTGACCGTGCCAACGTCTTGATCCGTCCTTGCCATGCGTCCTTCATCTTCATCATGGTCCGTCTCGACCATACCAACACCATGGTCGACCTTTGGCTCCCCGGCTCCGTCCATGATCATATCACCTTGATAAGTCAAAAACACAAGAGAAAGGCTTCTCGCACAATCTCTTAGAGTTCACAATAGTGTTTTAAACTCAAAGTTCTTTTTATTGATCAAAAGGTGAAAAAAATTACACGGCTGTGGAGAACATTATAAGGGGTTCAAACAGTTTTTCCATTCTAGGGCTCTTGAAGCAAAGACAATAATTGAAAAACAAAATTGAAGGGAGCAAATGAAGCAGATTACACGACTATTTGGCTACAAAGAAGAATCACATTTAAAAGCAAAGATTGTTAAGGATTAGTCAAATATAATTCAAACTTAAGCATTCATACCTTGTCTTTGACGACGCTCCTGGTTTTGGTAAATAGCTCATTGCCTTTGATTTGATAGTATATGTGGCATCCCTATCCCGGGATTGTTACCCAAGGCCGAACCACTTTGGGAAAGGCTAAGTCGGTAGTAAACACAAAGTAATAAGGGAAATACGAGCTGAAAACAGCTGGCCTAACCTGGACGACCGAGCTGGACTAGCTGGACAAGGTGACCGTCAGCTCGATCCAGCTGGTCGGAGTGGTCGGCAGTTGGGTCAGCTGGGTGGGTAAGTGACTCAGTCGACCAGCTGGGTAGTTACCGGGCGGTTGGGCGGTTACCCGGTGGTCGGGCGGTTACCCGGTGGTCGGGCGGTTACTGAGGGTTCGTGGACGAACGGGTGGCTGTGTGGGCGAACGGGTGGCTCTCGTAGGGAGGTGTTGGTTCGCAGAACCAAATGCACCCCTACGACCCATGTGCTGTTGGCCTGGGTAATCTATAAATACCCAGCCAAACCCCCCACATTTCACCCATCCGCATCCAAGGGGCGAAGCCTTGCCAAAATATTCCTAAGTAAAAAGGAGAGGAGAAACGTGAGAAAGGGGTTACATGCGGACGCGATCGTGGGTCGGTGCAGTCAGATCCGCGTTGAACCAAAAGGATCGACCAGGGGTAAAGAATCGCACCGTACTACATCGCTAAGAGTCATACGTCTTGCTGGCGTGGGTAAAGCGTGGGACGAAGTCCGATTACCCACAGACAGGAAACGTGGGACAAGGACCACGCATTGCCGGCGTGGGTAAGGGTTGGATGGTAAACGCTTAGCCACGAGCTGGAAACATTGGTCGTCATTACATGTCGGTTGACAAAAGGGCAGAATCGCGGGCACGGGTGAAGCCAGGGGTCGCACGGGTTAAGCGGGTTTACCCCAGGCCAGGATTGGGTACGTTCTGGTCGAGTGACGCATCACGTTAGAAAGGCAAGCGTTAGATAAACGGGTTAACCAACCATGGTGATGCTGATCCGAGGGAAAGGTGAAGGTCAAGGGTTAACGACCATCCGTCGCGACATGATCCAAGGAAGATTGGATCGATGGTGTGTCAAATAAGGTGGGTCGATCGGACCATCAGCATGATGGCAGGCGCGGTCCTAACGGGATCAATGCCTTAGCCATTGACGGTGGGATGTAACCAACGGAAGAGTAGATGCGGACTAAGGAGAATGGCAAAAACCCATCGAAGGTGATCCGCGGGTAAGGAAGAAGGATGATGGTGCGGTTCTAGACAGGAATGCATGTCATCGGGTAGTGACGCCAGGGGTAAGGCGCATCCCATGGGCAGACTGTGTCCTATCAAAACCAAGTCAAGTGGGGATGGTTGGTTGAGTGACTTGGTAACGATAGGAATATTGGATAAGAAGGGAAACTCGGCGGTCCAGCCGAATAGAATGGAAAGATGCGACTATGGTACATGAGCCGGGCGCGTAGACGCGTGGACCAGGGATTGGCCAGACGTGCCAAACGGGGTAGACACGTCGCAGATGTGGCCAAGGTAAGCACTTCACTTACACCTAGAATGGTTAGTGATTGCCTAGCTTTAAACGGAATAGTCTAGGGGGATGGAAGGTAGATGCATAGGAATGCATGACCTGAACCGATTCAAGGATCAACCTATAAGCCACGGTAGTCTGGAGGACTGTCCGAAGGTAAAGGTGGTTAGATCGGCAAGTGCTGGATTGGAATGGAATCAAGGGTTAAGAATGATTAAGTAGAAAGGATTTCCGCTGCGTAATAAGAAAAAGGGTGAACGGACCATAACTTTAAAGATGACTTAGAAGGTCGTCAAGAAAGATCTAAAGAAGTACTCGCCTTAGAGGGGCGATTGTACTAGAATGGAAATTTTAGAAGGGAGGTTCGGCCAAGAAGTGGCCCGAACATGCAGCGTGGTGTTGGACTGATGGTGAGTTGGTCAAGTAGAGTGGTGTTGTTTTCAACTTCCTTTTGGCTGACCAAGGTCTCCACATCTTGATTAAATCCCTTTCGTAGAACTCTTGTGCCAAACCTTGTTCATGGGGCCATCCTCACGGTTGGAACATGGTCGTCTTATTCCTTGTTCGATTCCATGTCTTTGATCTTCTCTTCATCTAAGGCATGTTAAGTGGAATACGTTGAAGGAAATGAATTTAAATGACAGATTAATTAAGGAAAGACGGAAGTAATGTCAAGTGTATGGACCTTGGGATCGGTGTAGACCTTTGGTCGTGTGGACCATTAGGTTATCTGGATCCTTGGGTTGTATTGACTTTTGAGTCGTGTGGATCTTAGGGTCATGTGGACCATTGGGTCATGTGGACTCTTGGGTTGTGTGGATCTTCGGATCGCGTGGATCGCGTGAATCTTTGGATCGCGTGGATTTTTGGATAGAGTGAACCTCCTTGGTCAGAAATGTGTAAATAGCAAGTAATAAAAAACTGTTTATTATTAAGAATGTAAAACGAATTGTTAATTTGTTAGTACAAAAATGTTTAGTGATAAAATGGTTCGTACATTGTTTTGCACGTGGACGGATATGATCGTCTTTGTTAAGTTATATTTTTGTTTTTCCTCACAACGCCATCTATTAAATCAAGTTAAGTCTGTCGGGTATACTCCGATGTGTACTCCCGACTGCTGAGTGTGATCTACATGGGAAAAGATGTGTCCCCGAGCTCGGGCGCTTTTTGCCAGGATATTGGCGCGCGCATTCGTGAGTCTCGGGATGTGATGTAAACTAAAATTGTCAAAAGAGGCTTTCAGGCTATAGAAGGCTTCGATTTCCGAGCTGAAAGACGGCCAGTTTAGGGGATCTGCGAGCATTTTAATCAGATCGGAGCAGTCCGTTTCCATTCGAATCGAAAGGATATGTAGGTGATTTATTGACTCATCTGCCATACCGCACCTCGGGCATCCTCCCTCCGGGCCTAGGTGGCGGTAAGCGAGTCTTTGGCATGTTGCTATACATCCTGAAAGGGCCTGCCATATGAAGTGTTTGAGTTTCTCTGGGGCTTTTATTTTCCAGACTTGTCTCTGGAGACTAGTGATACTGGGTTCCAGTACCTCCTGCGGTTTTTTCCGATTCAAATCTCTAGAGAGGGCATAGCCCGTCCTGACTGTATATATTCCTGATTTTGTATGGTTCCAAGTGTACCCATCTTGTGTTAAATTCTTACTCGGTCTCACCCCTAAGATAAGGGGGATGTCCTCAGGGTGGAAGGTCTGTTCGAAAAGTAAGACATCCCATTCCTTCGTATCTCTATGAAGGAGATCGTGGACCAGTAATCTCGGGTCCCTCACTTGGTCCGGGTTTAAACATCTCGGCGGTATCGCCGGATTATCAGGTGTCCAGCATTCAGTCCATACCTTCGTGTTGCATCCCGATCCGATTGCCTTGCAGAGACCTCCCATTAGTGTCGCCTTCGCGGCCATGATGCTCCGCCAGCCGAAAGATGGGGAATATACTCTCCGTTCCTCGAGGGGGTGTGACTTCCTGAAGTATCTTCCTTTGAGGACTCTGGCCAAGAGGGAGGACGGGTATTGTATAAGCCGCAACAGTTGTTTTGCTAGTAAGGCCATATTGAAATCATGGAGGTCTCTAAATCCCAGGCCCCCATCTTCTTTGGCAATACATATTTTGTCCCATGCAATCCAGTGTAGTCCCCCACTGTTTTGTTTAGAACTCCACCAGAAATTTGCTATAGCACTCCTCAGTTTGGCTATGATACCTTGAGGGAGTAGAAAGCACGACATTACATACGTCAGAATGGCCTGGGCGACTGATTTTATTTGTACCTCTTTTCCTCCTTTTGAGAGTAATCTCGCGGACCACGAATCCACTCTGGTGTTTAGTCTATCCTGGACGAAGGCGAAAACTTTGTTTTTGGATCCACAGATTTGTTCGGGGAGCCCTAGGTACATCCCCATTCCCCCTTCATTTGTTATTCCGATTTCGCTCTTGATGGCCCTCCGGGCATGATTCCCTACTTGCTGGGGGCTTTTTTTGGGTAACGGGCTTTGAGTAGGCCCAAAAGCCTTGCCTTTGGTTTTGAGCTTAGGAGATGGACGGCCCAGTAAAAGGTTCATCTTCCTCGACGCTCCAGCCAACGCCGGAATCAGATGCGATTTTCTTTTCATCACCGGCGTCGGCTTTGTGGTAGGTGCCGCGTTTTCCTGTGGCGGGGTTGGCTCGTTTTCAACCGGATCGGGCAAGATAGAGGTTTCCCTATGTTCAGTTATCGCCTCCCCTTCTTTCTCCCTGCTTCCATAGCTTCTTCCTCCCATACAAGGGGACCTGGGCTCCTACAAGTTCTGACTGCTCCGCTTCCTCTCTCTCATCCTCCGCTGCCAGAAATAATCCTGGAGCATCAATTCATCCTCGAGCAGATCATCGCCATTCATCCAATCCTCCTCTGCCTCAAACAGATCCTCCCCCTCAAGGTTATCGTCCGTCCTCATTCCTTCCGGCTCCATCCAGGTCGCGATTTCCTCCAGCTGCTTCGGCTCTGCTGCTGCCGTATTGGTAAGGCTGTCATTGGACGCAGGCTTCGGGATTTTGTTTAGGTTAGGTGCGTCAATTCGATCGACTTCCATAAGGCTTAGAGTCGCCTCTTCTGATTCTTCCTCCATTGTCATCTCATACCAGCTTTTTTTAGGTACCTGATCTGTCACCTCATTTTTGTCCAAAGAAGGAGGGTTTTGAAATGTCTCTGCATTTGCAGGAGGGGCTTGACTTGTCTCTGCATTTGCAGGAGGTGCAGGATCAAAGTTCAAACACTTTGCCACGCTGCTCGTATCAGAGGATTCTCCAATGTCCTTTTCCCTTATCCAGGTCAGTTGATTTCTTCTGGAGACTCAAACGAAAGGGCCTGCTCCTCTTGTGTGAGGGGGAGATATAGGCTTTGTTGTTTTGTTTTGCAGTTTGGTGGGGACAACACTCGTCTCCCTTGTTGGGTCCCTGGATTTTGCTCTGTTGAGAAGTGTCACTGCGTTCCCTGTTGGAATGGTTAGCGGGTTCCCGCAAGTTGGTCAGGTCTCGGTTCTTCTCGCGGCTTTCCTTTCAGTTTCTCAAAGCGTAGGATTCCTCATACTCCCTCTTCTGGTATCGATCACCTTGTGACCCCCGGTATCTTTAGGCCTATGGTAGTAGCCTAGATTGTTGTCCTGAGGCTTTATGTTTTCTTGGTACGTGTCTAGGTGTCCCCATACGGTGTTTCGCTTACGGTCTTCATGTCTGTAGCGGGGGTGATCTCGTTTCTCATTGATACTGTTTTTTTGCTTGTCCATGTATTCCATTGTGGTAGCTCGATTTGCAGGGGCCCGATTTGCAGGGCCTGCCGTATGGTTTGGAGATCGGATTCTCACCCCGTGTGAGGACGAGTTTTCTGGAGCTTATTTATCATAAGCTATTTGGTCTCGGTTTGATGAGAGTGGTTCTTTACGAGGGATGGTTTCCTCCGGCAAGCGCCTAGGTTGATGATGAGGGTTCTGAGTCTGATGTCGATACTGAGTCTCTTGGGTCCTGCTGTTTGTAGGTAAGTTTGGCAGGGCTTTGTTTCTAGCTGCTTCACGCTGAAGAAGCCTCTCTCTGCGTTCTTCCTCTGTAAGTAACGGGCATGTCTTCTCCTCATGAGAGAGGTGCCCACAATTAAAACACCATCGGTATAGCTTTTCGTATTTGAATTCAATATGGACAATTTCGCCAGATGGTAACTTTGCTTTCTTCTCAAATCGCAGGGGTGCGTCTCCATTGAGTGTTACTTGTACTTTTGCTGCCTCTTCGTCGACCTCGCGGACTTCTCCCAAGGCAGCTCCTATTCCGGAGAAGATTTCTGCCATCCAGAAATGTGTAGGGAGTCCGTATACCTTAACCCAGAAGGTCATGGTCTGCGGGAAGTCTTCTCTGATGTGTGGGATCCATCTTTCCAGCGCAAAAGCCCACTTATTGAAGTGGCAAGGCTTTTTGTTTAGTACTTTTTGCAGGTCTTCTTCGTTCTCAAGATCAAATTGAAATCTTGAGTTACCCAGATCAATGCCATGGGCTCTTCCCTCTACATCCCATATATTAGCTCGTGGCAAGAAATCTAGTAGTGCTTCCCACTAAGGTGCGGTTATAGCGAGCTATGAGTCTGGTGTTGTCTACTTGAGGCAGAATAATAATGTCTTCGTCCTCTTCTTCTACACCTGGCTGGCGCGAGGATGACGCCCGGCCCTGTGCCATGGTGACTGTCAGGGCAGAGGATATTTCTTGCTGAGCTCCTAGAGTTGCAGGAATCAAGATCTTGTGTAGTATAGGTTAGCAGTAAACAAGTGTTCCAGGGAGTAGGAGATTGATTTTCTTAACCCAGAGTCAGACAGTTTTTGAGTTGTGTTGGGAGGTATAGATCTACTACGAGTAAGACATTCAGGTCTTTCTCCAAGATTGTTGAGTCGTCTGAGAAAAGGAGAGGGGGATATAAGGGACTTGACTACTGAAGGGGTTTGTAACCAACTTTATGGAAGTATAGAAGCACTACAGGACTTCCCAAGGGGGGAGATGCCACAAAGAAACTCAGAGAGCTCAGCCTATAATCTCCATCCGGAAACTATGTCCGGGTAGGAGAGACTCTGGCTTTGTAGAGGTCCGGCGCTAAACATGTTTTGTTTGCAAGAAGGGGGGACCTTGTTTCAGAAAAAGAGCAGGGCGGTTTTGGAGGCTCCCAAATGGCTGGAGAGAGGGTGGGGGAGCTTCAGAGAGTATCGAAGGTTGACTTGAGCGAGGTAGGGCGATGTCTACGGTGGTCCTGCCCCTCCAGCGAAAGGGACAGGGGAGGAAACATGGTGGTTGGCCAAAAGCGGTTTAGGATTGAGGAGGAAGACTTTCTATTTTGGGAAAGAAACAGGGTAGTTGAGATGTAAAACCAGGGGTGAGAAACTGTCTTGTTTGTTCAAAGCCAAATGTTACCGTTGTCCTTTGTTAAGTTATATTTATGTCTTCTTTACATCACTTCTTTTGTGATGTAGTGAGGATTAGCTCTTTGCAATTGAAGCATGAAACTATAAAAATCATCGGGGATTGGGGTGTTTCCAACGTGGAGAATTTTGTGGATTATTTCAATTAAACGATATTTTATTCTTCGAACATTATGATTTAGTTTTGGATTTGTTTATTATATTCTAAGTATTTCTTATCTATCCATGACTGCATTGTAATTTATGGAAGAAGATTTGATTTGATGTTTGTTTCGATACCCTAACTATTATTTAGAAAAAGTACATTTGTATATTTCAAAATTCAGGCGGAATTGAGGGTATAAAGAGTTGTTAGTAGCGAAATTGACAAACTTTGTATTAGTCTTTTTGCGAATAGTAGTTTGGTATCACTATTTTGGGAAAATCTTGAAACTTGAAGTGTTGTTTCCTACCATCTCACTATCGTTCTCAATAACAATGATCCCACAAGACAATACCAAAAAAATAAAAGATCTGCAGAAAATGAATACTACAAAAAAAAAAATGGACGAATTCACTAGATCGACGGCCCTCGGCCACATCCATCATCGCTGTCCTGACTACGACCATCAAAGTTAAAAGTAAATATTAAGCAACAGAGCTTCTATATCAACAAGCCAAAGACAAAACAGAATATGATGTCTTTACCTACACCAGTAGAGAAGGGTAGTTGAAGGAGTGAAGAATCTTCAATTTTTACTCGCACTTTATGGAGCGGTAAATGTGACGGACAAAGAAAAGGGAAGCACGGAATCCGATTGCCCCGAGCATTAGGAAGAATCCGTAGCAGATGCAAGCCATGTAACCGAAGAAGAAAGAGGTCTGCATGAAACCTGACATATCTGATCGCGCATAGTAGTAATACAAGCAGTAGGCGTATATGAATAAGCCTGTTGATCCACCGCATAGCAATGATCTACAGATGCAAAAGATAAAATAAAAAGCGAGTCAGATGGACAGAGAGAATTACAATTATAGACAAACTCAAATAGGCTAAAGTATTTGATCTATCGCTGTTATGAGACCATCATACACAAAAGAAACTACGACTTACGGATTTTCATTTGCAAAGAGTCGAGTATTATTACTACTACACAATTTCTATATGTTCCTGGATAAACTAAATCTAAGAAACAGGATCAGAGTATAAAGAACCCTCCTTGCGAATTTGAAAAGCAAAAAAAGTTGGGTGTATCCATCTCTTTTAAGGGTAACAAAAATCTCTAGAGAAGTACTTTCAGTTAGTTGGAAACTTCATAAGATACATTCCTTGACTACCACAAGATAAATAATGACTGTACCAGAAGTTAAAGAAATAGAAAAGAAAATATTACCTCCACCACCACTCGTGGTCTTCAGCAGCAAGTTGGAAGTAAGTCAATGCAATTGTGATGAAAGCAGTGACTATGATCAGAATAAGGAAGACGATAGACAGAATACTATAGATAGTGTATATTCTGTGACCCCAGACACTGGCAAATATGTAGTAAAGCTCGATGTAAATGGCACTGAACGGCAAAAAACCAGCCATAGCCATCTGTGGAAGTGTTCTCCGATACCAGCGCAATGGTGGGATCTCTCTTGGGTATTTTGTGGTACGGCAAGGAGCTTGAAACTCGGATTTTCTGTTTTTCCCAGCGATACCTCCCAATATTAACAAAGGAGAAGTAACCAGTGCCCATATAAGGAAAATAACCACAATTGTCCCAAATGGCAACGCTGCAGTGGCTTGGTAAGCAATCGCAACTGTATTAAGGAAGGAGAAAGTGAGTAAAAGAGGTCCACAGAAGAGGCTTCCAGTCAACATAAGATTCCTAACCTGCAAAGACAAACGATGTCATCTTAATCAATCAATCAACGGATTGTATAACTGTTCACTCAGTATGTCGAACACCATTCGTCTGGCATCAGAACCTCTTCGAGCAATATGAACAACAAAAAAATTCTAAATATGAAACAATCGCAAATGAGAACAAAAATGCGTGATGAGCAATGGCTTGTCCTCTGGCTGCCAAAACTGAATGTCCAGAACTCTGAGCCAAAACCCAGCATTGGAAAAAGAAAATCATACGTATGACCTTTAAGGTCAGACCTCAACTATACACATATGTTTACAAAAATGATATATGCATATTCCGGAAATAAAAGAAAGGTAGTAAAGGAAGTCATAATGACCTCTAACATCATGGATAATACAATCATGCATAATGCAAAGTTGTTGTGGATTGCTAAACCAAATTGACCGCACTACTGTTTGACTATAACGTATATCTCTAAAGCACTGTAGACAGCAATTTCTATTACATGATCAGAAACTACACCAGATGCTTTTAGTCAATTTTCAAACAAGGGAAGACTTTTGGCTGACTACCGAGACATGATCAGAAAATGAGTCCTAAGACAAAAGAAAAAAAAACAAAAACGGGCATCTCTACTTACCCAATTAGTTCCTTCTAATTGGCAATAGAAAGAAGCAGCAGTATATCCGGCAATCCCTGAAGTGAGTGCATATATGACAACCAACGCAGTAAACAATGCTCCACGGTTGTAGGGATAAAAGACACCGACTAATGCAAGCATAAATATGAAAACAGCCCTGCGTACAAATGAAAAGACTTTTGTTAGTGACTGAAAAGAAAACAGCATGAGAGGAAGCGCACCACAACTCTATGTGAAAACGCACAGTGTAAACAGTTGTGTGCCAGAACCAAGGGCTGCAGCCAGCAAGGATTTGTGTTTTGGGAACCGAAATACATCACCATGGATCAATTTCCACCCAGTCTCTTCTTGGTCGTCAGCCGCCTCTTCATCATGTGCATACCTATTAAGTACAAAAGCCTATAGGGTAAGGTAGTCGATATATTAAAAGTCACGAATCCAATCTTCGTATGCACTCTGGCAGATATCTTACTTAACAAAATCATTCTTCAAGACTCTCATGAGAATAGTTGCAAGGAAGCCAGTCAAGAGAAGAACTGTGACGCATGAGTTAATGATGGAGAACCAGTGGATTTCCAAGTGATGAGGCATTGAGGAAGCCAGTGAGTATTTCTCCATCCTCTTCTCGAATGGAATTTCTGTTTCCTTCCACCAAACTGTGTATGTGAAATCCACTTCGACTTCCTTGTCCTCAGTCAAGTCCACGAGGAAGTTCTGGTCTGTTCTCACAATAATTTCAATAACACGGTCCTTATT
Source organism: Schrenkiella parvula (assembly GCA_000218505.1). Taxonomy (NCBI): domain Eukaryota; kingdom Viridiplantae; phylum Streptophyta; class Magnoliopsida; order Brassicales; family Brassicaceae; genus Schrenkiella; species Schrenkiella parvula. The sequence continues at coordinate 126,894 of AFAN01000042.1, read as the reverse complement.
GTAGAAGATCTCAAACTGTAGGTGATTGAAGAGATAATATTTGTACTCGGATGGGTCTGATTTTCCATCCTTGATAACTTTTCCCAGGAACCCCCAGATGGGCAGGTCATCATAATACATCTGAAAGTAGTAGTCTTTCGAGATGACATCTCGAAATTTAGCAACGTCTTCTCTACTCAACCTCTTTCTGCATGCAACTTCAGAGTCCTTCTCACCCAGAAATTCAAGTTTGTACGGAGCACTGACTAACCGATCTCCATTAAGAACTTCCCCGAGAGCTTCCTTCTTTTCTTTAACCGGAGCTGTAAAAAATATATGCCTCGGGTATCTGAATCACAAGAATTTACCTATTCAACCAAAGCAATTCAGCATCCATACATACCTGATGAACAAAATGGTAGATCAAAGTATCGGTATGTTTCACTGCAAAATGCATAGAAAAAAAGTAGTGGTTAGCTCACCTCAGGGAAGTACAGAAGCTTAAAAAAGCAAACTTTCTGAACAAACTAACAATGCCTCAGCAATACGATTGAAAACAAAATCTAAGATAGTAATAGTTCAAACTAACACAACAGAGTTAGTGGATCACCAAAAAAAATCCACTAGCATTTGCTCATGGATCAAAAGACGATTGATTTCTACATAAGAGGCTTACACTACATTAACATCCAACCACATTCCACTACTTTTTACCTTTTCTTTCTTCAATAAATAAACGAGGGGAGTGATTCAATTGCTTGAAACGATACAGAATACTCCAGGGACAATCATATAGACCTAATCGTCGCCATAGGGATAATGAAAGAAAGAAAAAAGAAACCTACGAATTTGGCAATTCACAATTCGAATTCCATTATTACGAATCCTATCTCCAGACTGCTATCATTCAGGAACGCAAATTGTAATTTTGAATCAGAAACCCGAAGAACGGAGAGATCGGAAGCTCAGATCTGAAATAGATTTCGCACACACCTCGGATTGTGAAACGGCCCGACTTTGTTTGCATAAAGCGGAACATCATCACCGACCTTATAACGATGATCGGAGCCGTCGGATATCACCGGAGCAACGCCGTAGATGAAGAAAACCAATAGAAGCACCAGAAGCGACGCTGAATTCTCCATGGATACAGGCAGAAATTAGCGATGAGAGAAAGAGAGAGAGAGACAAAGAGAGAGAGGTTTAAGCGGTTGGGTCGATGATCATGATAACGTATGGTGAGTGAGAGTGATTTTGTTTCTCCGCGATGCAAGTCATGAATTACAACCTTTCCACGATTTTGAAATATCGAGACCCATTTTGAGTTATTTATTCATTTGTTGATTTTGAGTTAATTTGGCAAATTAAATTCTGTAATTTAACAAGGATTATGACATTTTAACACCAGATTCGTTGCTGGGAACAGACGGAATTAGGAGGAGTAAAGGGTAATTTTGCTGCTGTGAGGTTATAATGCGGCGACATGTCCTCTTATCGGTTTTGGGCTTTTTCGACTTTCGGGTTTTTATTTTCGATTAAGAAGGCCCAATTCAAGGTGAAGGACCATGTGTTTAGGGAACTAGAAGTAAACGGTACTTTTTTTTGTGAGGTAACGTATTTAAAAAGGAAAATTCGCAACAATGACCAACAAAAATATTATAATGTAGGCTATAACTATAACAAATGATTTGTTATGATATTTTGTATTTTTATATGATAATGACGAAAATATTCTTTAGCAAAAGCAATGTGCATTATATTTTTTAAACTCACACAATTGATGATTGGAAAGAGAAAAAAAAACTGTTGGATTCGATTTTAGACTAAACTCATATAGAAAATAAATTTTTACTGTTTTCGTAAGAATAGATTTCCAGCTATATCATACATGTATATTGTACACCAGTATATCAACATATACTTTACTATACGCACAATAATCAGTGCATACTATATTTGCGTCTACTATTTTCCTCCATTCGTAATCGACAATTACATCATACACAAAGCCACACTGACAGACCTCCCCCTAAACAACATATCATATTATTTTAAAAAATTCACATTCAAATAGAATTGTCAGTTTTTGTACTCAGCAGCACATGTCATTGCAAGTACAAATACTTTACTATATTGCATTTTTACTTGCCATAGACTACGAAGTATAACATACACATCATATACTACACATGTTCGACTATATACACCAAATTGTCGGCAATATAAGCAGTGTATACTATATGTTTCATCAATATTTTATCCCTTTTAAATCCAAAATTCTATTATACCACGTAATAATGGACTTGTTCTTCTTCCAATTAACACATGTCATTATAAGTATACATTCAATACTATACTACAAAATAATATTCATATCATAGACTTCAAATTATACAATTTACATTCTTTAACCGTAATCATATATATACCATACTATCATAAATATACGCAGTGCGTACTATACGTATGCTCAAACTTTTCCCCTATTTCAATTTTGAAATTCCATTATACACAAAAATGATAAGTCAAAATACATTACTATCCAGTTATACCATACATGTATATCGTACACTCGTATGCCAACATATACTATAACAGACGAACAAAAATCAATGCATACTATATTTGCATCCATTATTTTCCCCCATTCATAATCGACAATTCAATCATACACAAAGTCACACTGACAAACCTCCCCCTTAACAACATCATATCATACTATTTTAAATAATTCACATACAAATAGAATTGTCAAGTTTAGGGACCGGTTCTTATACTCAGCAACACATGTCATTATAAGTACAAAATACGTTACTATATTTCAACATATTTACTTGCCATATACTAGGAAGTATACCATGCACATCACATAATACAAACGTTTTACTATACACACCATACTACACAGCTCCAATTCACACATGCGTTGATAAGTCAAGATACATTACTATACAACAAAGCTACATACAAGGAATATACTCCCACTTATACCATACATATATATCGTACACATGTATGCCAACATATATTATATTAGATGAACAATAATCAGTGCATACTACATTTCCGTCCACTATTTTCCGCCATTCGTAAATAATGAAGTGAAGTGTTAGGTGAGAGATATGATATTGTAGGTTGACTAAGCTAAAAACCCTAATTTTTCTATGCTCAAATCTATAATTAGATTGTGGCAGTATCTCTCACACACACACTAAAGTTTAAAACTGTCTACAAAGTGGACAAATTGTTAATCAACACACATATTATTACATGATCATATTGTATATTTTAGCCCAATATAGTCATTTAGCAAATTAACCCTTTAAAAACATTTTTTTTTATTTTCTATTATTCTAAAATCATGAGTGTTTTGGATATTCGATCCATAATTATCTCTGTCTTTAGATATTTCAATTATAAAAAATAACAATCTTTATCACAAGATTTGAATCCAAAAAGATTTGAATCCAAGAGACAAAAAAACCCTAATCTTTTTATTAAAAAAAACAAGTTATTTTCTCCCTAGAAAAATGATTTATATGTTGCTATATGATACATAGCAACAGATACATACAATTTTTCACTCTCGTCTGATAAGAAAAATAATCGTTTAAAAAACATTTTTCTAAATTTAAAAGAAAAAATATATAATAACTATAACATTGAATTTTTTTCATGAAACCAAACTCAACTAATCTCTTGAATTTATTAAAACTTACAAATTTTGAAGTCCGTTTTCATGGAATTGTAATTCACTTTGTCAAAAAAATTTGTTGCTACTCACACAGTAATACAAAGAGAATATCAACAATAGCGAAGTCAAGTAGAATTTGATAGGACAAAGAAACTATTCCTTGAAAAGTAAACCCAAATTAACCAGTCTTCTTCTGTCATCATCATTTCCAAGTACAAACTTTAAAATGCTGACTAAAATAAAGAAAAGCCGGCCCACGTCCAGATACACTAAATGTGAAGACGAACGGTTTGCTTGGTGAGTACTGTCGTTTCGATTACTTCCACCTATACAATTCTCTGAGACTCAATCTTCTTCTGATATCTCACTTCTTTCTTATATAATGTACCAAGTTGCTTTCGCAGTTCTTGTGGAACTCTTGTTTAATCTTCTGATTCCAGTTTCCGAGCAGGAAACCAGGCCTCCACTGAACTTGACAGGTGTTTATTTCTTTGGTTCTGTCCGTTCCAGCTTTTAGGGTTTTGTCATGTTCCTCTGTATGTGGCTGTGTTTTCTCTTGTAACTGCTTTCGTTTGCTTGGCTTCAGACAATCTCTAAAGTTTAATCTTCTTTTGATGTCTCACTTCTTTCTTATACACGAAAAAGAGTACCGATGAGACACTTACCCGTTGATGATGTCTACCGAGCTTGGATTAAAACCAGTAGGGTTTTAGTTTGGTCGAAGGCATTTGGTCTGTCCCAAATGCGGGTGAGTAGTCCACTTATGGCTTGGTGGAACGCCTTGGTCCGGGCGCGCGTCATTGGTCCTTGTAATGCATCCTTCGTCATGACATCGTCCGTGCTAACCTCCGTCTCGACCGCTCCAACGTCTTGATCCGTCATGCGTCCTTCGTCTTCATCATGGTCTGTCTTGACCACACCAACACCTTGGTCGACTTCATCATGGTCCGTCTCGACCATACCAACACCATGGTCGACTGGTGGCTTCTCGGCTCCGTCCATGATCATATCATCCCCTCCCACTTGAAAAAGATTTGACCTCAAATCTGTTTGATCTGCCACAAAAGGGACTAAGTCAGACACATTAAAGGTATTACTCACATTATACTTACCTCGGAGATCGAGCTGATAGGCGTTGTTGCTGATCTTCCTTGTGACTTCGAACGGACCATCCATTCACGGCATTAATTTGGATTTCCTCTCGGCCGGAAACCTTTCTTTCCGTAGATGGACTAGAACTTGGTCGCCCTCTTCGAAGATCACCTCACGTCGGCCCTTGTTGGCGTGTTTGGTGTACAGCTTTGTTTTCTCCTCTAAGTTCTGCTTCGCTTCCTCGTGAATTTTCTGTACCATTTTAGCCTTTTATTCTCCATCTGTACTAGATCTCACACTTAAGGGTAGCGGCCTTAAATCCAAAGGAGAGATGGGATTAAACCCATAAATGATTTGAAATGGAGAGAATTTAGATGCAGAATGCACATCATGATTGTAAGAAAATTCTGTGTGGCAAACAATCCTCCCAAGACTTCAAATTCCATTTTACTAACGCACGCAAAAGGGTTCCTAGAGTTCGATTAACGACTTCCGTTTGTCCGTCGGTTTGAGGATGACAAGTCGTAGAAAACAGCAATTTATTTCCTAATTTCGACCATATGGTTTTCCAAAAGAAACTAAGAAACTTGACATCCCTATCCGACACAATGGACTTAGGCATACCATGAATGCGCACAATCTCCCTAAAGAACAAGTTTTCTACATGCAATGCATCATCAGTTTTATTACATGCAACAAAATGCGCCATCTTTGAAAACCGATCAACCACAACGAAAATGCAATCTTTACCCGACTTGGTCCTAGGCAAACTCATGATGAAATCCATTGAATATCGTTCCACGGATGAGTTGGAATAGGTAAGGGGGTATACAAACCGTGGGGTTGAACGTGGGACTTAGCTTGTTTGCAAGTCATGCAACGGCCGCAAATCCTTTCTACGTCGCGTTTCATGTGCGGCCAATGAAAGTGGGATTCCATCACTTCAAGCGTCTTGGCAATTCCGAAGTGTCCCATGAGTCCGCCGCCGTGAGCTTCCCTAACAAACAAATCCCTCAAAGAGCAGTTAGGTACACAAAGACGGTTCCCGTAGAAGAGAAACCCGTCTTGTCGGAAATAGTGACCCAAAGGATGTTTTTCGCAATTCTTGAAAATTTCTTGAAAATCCGGATCCGTGTCATAAAGTTCTTTCACTTGTTCAAATCCCAAAAGTTTAACTTGAAGAGTAGAAAGAAGAGTGTACCTCCGAGATAATGCGTCGGCAACGACATTATCTTTACCTTGTTTGTACCGGATGACGTACGGGAAGGTCTCGATGAATTCTACCCATCTCGCATGCCTCTTGTTGAGTTTGTGTTGGCCCTTGAGGTGTTTGAGTGACTCGTGGTCCGTGTGCATGACGAACTCCTTTGGCCATAGATAGTGTTGCCACGTTTGCAATGCCCTTACCAAAGCGTACAACTCCTTATCGTACGTTGGGTAATTTAGGGTAGCTCCTCCAAGTTTGTCGCTGAAGAAGGCCACGGGTTGCTTGTCTTGCATCAGTACCGCTCCAATCCCTATTCCTGAAGCGTCACACTCAATTTCAAACGTCTTAGAGAAATTAGGCAAGACTAAAACGGGGGCGTTGGTGAGCTTCTCCTTTAGGCTTTGGAAAGCCTCTTCTTGAGCCGGTTCCCATCTGAATCCTCCGGCCTTCTTAAGGACTTCCATCAGTGGTGCGGCAACCGTGCTGAAATTCTTTACGAACCGTCTATAGAACCCGGCTAGGCCATGGAAGCTCCTTACTTCACCGATTATCTTGGGGCTTGGCCATTCGCGGATAGCCTTCACATTTTCCTCGTCGACCTTGATTCCTTCTGAACTCACCACAAAACCAAGGAAAACAAGACTACTTGTGCAAAACGTGCACTTGTTAAGGTTAGCAAATAATTTCTCCTTTCGGAGCAACTCAAGGACTAAACTGATATGCCTAAGGTGTTCATCGAGATTTTTGCTATAGATCAAGATATCATCGAAATAGACAACCACAAAAACCCTAATATAAGCCCTAAGGACGTGGTTCATTAGCCTCATGAATGTACTATGTGCGTTGGTTAACCCGAAAGGCATTACTAACCATTCGTAAAGTCCATGTTTCGTTTTAAAAGCCGTTTTCCATTCATCACCCTCTTTCATCCTAATTTGATGATACCCACTTTTTAAATCGACCTTAGAAAATATGCTAGACCCATGCAATTCATCTAACATATCATCAAGACGGGGTATTGGGTGGCGATATTTTACCGTGATGTTATTGATGGAACGACAGTCCACGCACATCCGCCAAGTTCCATCCTTCTTAGGTACGAGTAGCACGGGAACCGCACATGGGCTCATGATTTCCTGGATATGACTTTTCTCCAACAAGGCATCGATCTGCCTTTGCCATTCTTTGGATTCGACCGGATTGGTACGGTAGGCCGGCCGGTACGGTAGCGATGCGCCGGGAACGAAATCAATTTGATGTTCGATTCCACAGACTGGTGGTAGACCATTTGGACTCTCTTCTGGAAATACATCGCTGTATTCTTGTAAAAGATGGCTCATTTCACTCGGATACTCCGGTGGCTCTTTAGTTACGGTTAAAAACACATCTTTATACATGATAAGGATAAGCGGTTGATGAGAGTGGAGAGCTCGTTTTACCTCACGGGGTGTGGCCAGAAGTGTATTGGTTTTAGCCTTAGCGTTAGATCGTTTCTGATCTTGCTGAATTTCGTGTGGCGTCAAAGGTATGAGGGTGGTCGTTTTCCCTTCGAATTCAAAGGTATGTCGGTTGGTGAAGCCGTCATATGACTCGCCTATCCGACTGCCAAGGACGGCCTAGAAGAATGTGGCCGGCCTCCATTGGTGCCACGTCGCACAAAATTTTGTCTTCATATTTCCCGATGGAAATCGGCACCAACACTTGGTCTTTTACCGTGATTTCTCCCGCATTGGTCAACCATTGAAATTTGTAGGGTGACGGGTGTCTGCTTGTTTTGAGGCTGAGCTTCTCTACCATCGTGTTGCTGGCTATGTTGGTGCAACTCCCACCGTCTATGATAAGGCTGCATACTCTTCCTTGAACGTTGCACCGGGTGTGGAACAACTTTTCCCATTGTTCCTCCTCTTGCGCTTTAGTATTAAGCCGCAGCACTCTCCTAGCGACCAATAACTCACCCCTTACGTGTAGTATTTCCTGATCCTCGTCTGACTCCATAGATTGCTCGTCCTCTGATTCGAACTCCCCGTTAGCTCGAAGGATCATAACCCGCTGATTAGAGCATTCGTTAGCATAGTGTCCTCTCACGTGACACTTGAAACATCTAACATCCCTCGCCCGCGTTGTGACCTCCTTTTGTTTACCTTTTACCTCGGCGAGGGGTGGAGCTTCGACCTTTGGAGCGATGAACGGTTTAGTAGACTCTTTGGGTGTACCGTATGAGTTCGGCCGGCTGTAAGAGTAGCTCGACGTTGGGTTACTTTTGGTCGGCCCTTTCCTCTTCAACTGCTGCTCGAACATTTCAGCCTTGTGCAACATCTCCTCCAGCTTGTCGTAATGCTGTGTCTCCAGCCGATCTTGGATGTCTCGGTTCAACCCTCCGAGAAACCGTGCTAAGGTCGCTTCCCTATCTTCGTTGATGTCTGCCCGAAGCATCAACGTCTTCATCTCCTTGAAATATTCCTCCACCGAGCGGTTGCCTTGGACCAGCTTTCTTAATTTCTGATGTAGCTCCCGATGGTAATGACTTGGCACGAACCGTCGTCTCATGAGGTTCATCATCTCCCCCCAAGTCTCTACCGGAAACTGATGGTTGCGTCTCCTCGTGGTGACGACCTGATCCCACCAATTGAGCGCGTAATCTTGGAGTTCCATGGACGCCACCTTCACTCGGTTCAGCTCCGTGTATTCTTGGGCGTTGAAGATCAACTCCACCTTCTTCTCCCAAACAAGGTATAAGTCGGGGTCGCTCTTTCCGTGGAATGGTGGAATCTTCGCCTTATAACCTTGTAGGTTGTCTTGCAGCCGTTCTCTTTCTTCTCGTCCCAACCTATTTCGCCTTAATGAACCAGGTCGTGAGGTATCACTATTGTTCCTCCGATAATAATTGTCCGTCTCCTCTTTGTTGGATCGGTGATCCACTCTTCTCTCATCTTGCGGCTGTCTATGTGGTGGTCGGACGTTTTGAGGTGGCAGCCTGATTGGTAGTGGACTGACCTCGCGCTGGAGCAGTTCTTCTAGAGGGTTTTGAACATCTGCTGGTGCCGGTACTCGCTGTTCAAGACCATGTACGTGCATTTGTAGGCTATCGAACCTGGCTAGAATGGTCTCCATTTGTTTCTCCATTTGCATCTCCATTTGTTTTGCCAATTGGTTTGTGAGGGCGTTGATCATAACTTGATTCTTGTCTATGCTGGACGTTGATTCTTCTTCTGAGGATTCCTCGGTCCTCCTTGGTTGTTTCTCGGCGGTTTTAGCCATAGTACCTGTGACAAGAAAACAAGGTACTCGCAGTTAAATAGTTCGACTGAAACACAAAACAAGGATAAAATTTGCAAGAAAAAAATCGATTTTCTTCAAAAACCGAAATATTTCAAATAAATAATTGCACAATTTTAAAAAACTTTTCCTTTGGTTCAACGTTAGATCTAGACAAAAGCTTTTACCAGAATTAATTTGAAATTATTTCAACGAGTAAATCCGATTCTAAAAATGCTTCAAGATCGAATGACAAACCGATAAAACTTAAGATAAAAACTTAAATCTGATGGTTTTAAAACTTTTGAAACTTTGTAACTAAATGAAAACCAAAGAGTAAGAATACTTAGCTTCCACAGTGGCTCTGATACTACTTGATAAGATCCTCCTTAGATCGGCACTTTAAAAGCTAGTGAGGTTGTCGCCCAAGGTTGAACGACAAGGGATAGATTGAATCCAAGAAACGGTTAAGTCTCTAGGAAACAAGAATGTGGATCGAAAGGTCACACAGAAGCTATGGACGAGCTACTGAATTACCCGTGGATCGAATGGTCGCACAAAGGTTGCGGAATTCTCTTTGATTTACCGGTTTTTGATCAAAGTTTTAGAAAAGAGGTTTTTGATAAAAAAAAGGAAAAAGAGTACCGATGAGACACTTACCCGTTGATGATGTCTACCGAGCTTGGATTAAAACCAGTAGGGTTTTAGTTTGGTCGAAGGCATTTGGTCTGTCCCAAATGCCGGTGAGTAGTCCACTTATGGCTTGGTGGAACGCCTTGGTCCGGGCGCGCGTCATTGGTCCTTGTAATGCATCCTTCATCATGACATCGTCCATGCTAACCTCCGTCTCGACCGCTCCAACGTCTTGATCCGTCATGCGTCCTTCGTCTTCATCATGGTCTGTCTCGACCACACCAACACCTTGGTCGACTTCATCATGGTCTGTCTCGACCATACCAACACCAAGGTCGACCGGTGGCTTCTTGGCTCCGTCCATGATCATATCAATTGTCTTCCGAGGAGTCAATGGCTACGACTAAGGAGAGGTTGGATGATGTCGAAGCCAACCTTGGTATGAAGCAGGACGAGATACAAAAGCTTACAGGCGAGATGTCCACCAAATTCACCACCATAGAGAACTCTTTGCAGCGTATTGTGGAGGACAATCGCCGTGTGGCAGAGGAGAATAGAGAAACCCTTCATCGTCTAATGGCGACGTTGGACAACAATCATGACAGACCAGTGCAGATTCAGCGTGAGCCACGTTGTCTAGACCATAACCCACCAGCCCTTGCTCGACATGTTAAATTGGATCTTCCACGTTTTGATGGCAATGACGCAACGGAATGGCTTAGCAAAGCCAATCAGTACTTTTCTTATCAGGAGATACCGGCTAATCAACAAGTAAGGCTTACGTCTTATCATCTCACTGGAGAAGAAAATGATTGGTGGCAGGCGACTTCAAAACGTCTTGGCACCGATGAACACAACACACCCTGGGCGGTCTTTGAAGATGAGCTTTGTAAACGCTTCAGACCGATGCGAGGTCCACACTTCCATGAGGCATTGTCCAAAATTCAACAGACGGGGACGTTGAGAGAATATCACCAACAACACTTGGTCAGAGGAAGCTCTTGTGGGCACGTTTCTAGGCGGATTGAACAAAACCATTGCTGCCCATGTTAGAATGTTCTCACCAACAACACTTTAAGAATTTTTTAATCTGGCTCGATTAAGCGACGAACACTTGCAGGCACAAAAGACAACGTTCAGCCCTCACAATTACTCTCCAATTGCAACCTCTTCTGCACAAACTCCACGATATTTGCCATCCCATTCCCAGCAACGATCAACTCTCACGCGTGAAGCGTCACCGCAAACACCAAAACAGCTCAGTTGGGAGGAGATGAAACGTAAACAGAGCCTTGGACTTTGTTTTCGCTGCGATGAACGCTACACCCCAGGTCAGAAATGCAAGAAATCGCAGCTCTTACTCATGCTCGGAGAAGATGCCGAAGAGGATGCAAGAAGATGCAAGAAGATGCAAGAAGAAGAATTCCATGAAGTTGTCGAACCTAAGATTACCCTACAAGCTCTGACAGGTTGGGATTCTTCTAAAATGATTCGCGTTCAGACTGTGATCAATCGGCAAAAGCTAGTGGCGTTAATAGACACTGGATCAACACAGAATTTCATCAACGAACGTGGCGCAACCAAGCTAAAATTACAATCGACACCCACGACGCCGTTCAACGTCAAGGTCGCCGACGGCCATCCATTTTGCTGCCAACGTGTCTATCGAAAAGTTGCCATGAAACTGGGAGAGGTAAATCTTCTTCGTCGATTTCTAGGCTCTGCCTTTGACAGGATAAGATGTTGTTTTGGGCATACAGTGGCTAGAAACTCTTGGGCCAACATTGTGTGATAGCTGCGACCTCGTCGTATCACAACCTTAGTATCGAGAGTTTAAGCAAGAACACTAGAAAGAACAATAAGACTCAGATTTTGGGCGATTGATATTGCCTCTTTTTGGCTTTTTCATTTCTTACATAGAAGTAACAAACAACAATGCATAGTGATCACCACTCCTACAATTCAGGAAATAATGAGAAAGAGGTGAAATGGATCCTAACAAATAAGAAGACTGATGTGTCTACATTTAGCATGATTTGAGTATTGATTTACCACGATTTTAGCATTGTTTCATCTATTGTTCATACCAAATTTAGACATTTTCATCCATTTGCATACCTAGTATAGATTGCATCATGCATCGCATACATTCTTGCATTTGGAGATCTTTTTAGGTGTTACTCGGATCATTTGGAAGCTAGTCGGTACAAGGAACTCGACGCTGAAGCTAGACGGAAGGGTGAGTCAAAAAGAAAAGAGAAAGAGGAGATTTTGTCGGCGCGATTGTCTGACTCGACTGCCACCTCGGGTTGAAACCAAAGAAGACGCCGTGAAGTTAGCTCGACCGCATGGTTCGATCATTTTCCCGAGATTGAAGCCCAAAGCCTAACTCGACTATATTAGATCGAGTCAAGACCCTGACCCCAATGGGCTTATCTTTTAAAACTTTACCTTATCTGCTGCATCTAGAAAGGATCATTTTCCTTTACCATTCATTGATCAAATGCTAGAAAGGCTAGCGAATCATCCCTACTACTGCTTCCTTGATGGGTACAGTGGATTCTTTCAGATCCCAATACACCCAAATGACCAGGAAAAGACCACATTCACATGCCCTTATGGGACGTTTGCATACAAGAGGATGCCTTTTGGTCTTTGTAATGCACCGGCTACATTTCAGAGGTGTATGACCTCTATCTTTTTGGATTTGATAGAGGAGACAGTGGAGGTATTCATGGATGACTTCTCCGTGTATGGCTCTTCTTTCTCCTCCTGTTTGTTGAATCTATGCAGAGTACTCACTAGGTGCGAGGAGACCAATCTTGTGTTAAATTGGGAGAAATGCCATTTCATGGTCAGGGAAGGAATCGTGCTAGGCCACAAGATCTCTGAAAGGGGCATAGAGGTTGACAAAGCAAAAGTTGAAGTGATGATGCAGCTACAACCTCCCAAAAACGTCAAAGACATAAGGAGTTTCCTAGGACATGCCGGTTTTTATAGGAGGTTCATCAAGGATTTCTCCAAAATAGCTAGACCACTCACAAGATTACTGTGTAAGGAGAAAGAGTTTGTCTTTGACTCTGAGTGTCTAGACGCCTTCAAGCTCATCAAGGAGGCTCTAATTTCAGCCCCTATTGTCCGAGCTCCCGATTGGAACCACCCGTTTGAGATCATGTGCGATGCATCAGACTATGCTGTAGGAGCTGTCCTAGGACAAAGGATAGACAAGAAGCTCCGTGTGATCTATTACGCTAGCAGGACGCTAGATGATGCTCAAGGAAGGTATGCAACCACGGAGAAGGAGTTATTGGCAGTAGTCTTTGCGTTTGAGAAGAAATAATGGATTTTTGTTTTCTTTGATGTTTTTGGTGTTTTTGTTTTAATAAAGGTCAGATAAGGAAGAGTTCGAAACCAAGGGAATCTGCAAAAGAGAAATCTTGAACCAGAAAGTCCTGGCTCGGTACTCAGGCTCGAGAGATAGGTCGAGTCATTCGAAAAAGGAAGGAAGAGAAGAAAAGTGCTTGACGCGACCAAGTCAACTCGAGCATATCCTCGAGTCAACCAGGTAAGCCCCAAAACGCTGAGTTTCATTAAAAACCTAAGAAATTAGGTTATAAATAGGGGTAAGTTTCGCTCAAACTCTCTACCACACTCTCTGCGCCGTTGAGCTATACCCTTCTCTCTCTACTCTCTCTAAGAACCTTTTCCAGATTTCTTGAGTCTCTAACTCGATCTCGCCAAGATTTCTCTGCAAAGATGATTAGTAGAATCAAAAACATGGCGAAGACCAGGTATGTTCCTAAAAACTCGAGGTTGACTCAATGTTTTCTGAAAAATTTAGCTTGAAGTGTTCTTCACAGCATTCACGAGCTGCTCCCAGCTAAATTTTGAGTTTTTAGTAGGGATTTTTGAACTTTATGGAAACGTTTGTTGATGCTGAATTGCAAGGTTGTCCAGATATGATTTAATCCAGCTTGATAAGTTAATGCATGCTTTAGTACAAACGTTTATAAGGATTTCCTGGGTTTAGAACTTTGTTCTTGAGTGTTATCTGGTAGATATCATCAAGTTAGTGAAGACCTCTCCTTAGAATGAAACCGAAAGCAGGAAAAAGGGTAGAATTAGGATTATCTCTTGGGATTTGGGAAAGAAGAAGTCGCCACTGTTTCTTTTGGGTAGACGAGATTTTATCCTTGTATGCATAAGTTAGTTTTTACCCTAGGCGTTCTTCTAAATCTCATTCTTTTCTTGAGAGATCACTGTTATGAATACAGTAAACCTGTTGAGAAGGGACCAATTTTGTCTCTTGACCTGACCCGTAGCCAACTGAGTTCATTGAATATGCATAGCTTGATTCATCATTTGTGCTTAATGAATGTTAAAGGGATTGGTAGATTTAAACGCATGAATAGTTTGAGATCATAGTTAAGTTGAGTTATGAAAAGTATGGCTAAAATCCTTAAAGTAGAATTCGCCTACCTTGCATTTTAGAACTGCTAACTTGGACATTGAGTTTATCTTTTCTGCTAGTATGTTTTGGTTCTGTGTCCCCACCTTCAAACCTCTTTTCCATCTCAGTCTTGTTTGTTTGCTTGGGGGCAAGCAAGGATTACGTTTGGGGGAGTTGATGTGTCTACATTTTGCATGATTTGAGTATTGATTTACCACGATTTTAGCATTGTTTCATCTATTGTTCATACCAAATTTAGACATTTTCATCCATTTTCATACCTAGTATAGATTGCATCATGCATCACATACATTCTTGCATTTGGAGATGTTTTTAGGTGTTAGTCGGATCATTTGGAAGCTAGTCGGTACAAGGAACTCGACGCTGAAGCTAGACGGAAGGTCGAGTCAAGAAGAAAAGAGAAAGAGGAGATTTCGTCGGTGAGATTGTCTGACTCGACCGCCACCTCAGGTTGAAACCAAAGAAGACGCCGTGAAGTTAGCTCGACCGCATGGTTCGATCATTTTCCCGAGATTGAAGCCCAAAGCCCAACTCGACTATATTAGATCAAGTCAAGACCCCGAGCCCAATGGGCTTATCTTTTAAAACTTTACCTTATCTCTTTCTTTTTGACCTTATCTCTTTGTTTCCACATTATCTCTTCCTATATTTTCGCTTTATCTCTTCGTTTTCAAACACTCTACCTTTGTATAAATAAACCCCCTTAGGCTTCATGCTAAGGGCCGACTTTTAGCTTGAGAAAAATTAGCATTCTACAAACCTTTGTTATTCCTTTTAGTTCTATTGGTTTCGAGTTTATGTTTATGTTTATTTCTTGCTTATTCATTGCAACAATCGTGACAGACCAGTGCAGATTCAGCGTGAGCCACGTCGTCTAGACCATAACCCACCAGCCCTTGCCCGACATGTTAAATTGGATCTTCCACGTTTTGATGGCAATGATCCAACGGAATGGCTTAGCAAAGCCAAGCAGTACTTTTCTTATCAGGAGATACCGGCTCATCAACAAGTAAGGCTTGCGTCTTATCATCTCACTGGAGAAGCCAATGATTGGTGGCAGGCGACTTCAAAACGTCTTGGCACAGACGAACACAACACACCCTGGGCGGTCTTTGAAGATGAGCTTTGTAAACGCTTCAGACCGATGCGAGGTCCACACTTCCATGAGGCATTGTCCAAAATTCAACAGACAAGGACGTTGAGAGAATATCACCAACAACACTTGGTCAGAGGAAGCTCTTGTGGGCACGTTTCTAGGCGGATTGAACAAAACCATTGCTGCCCATGTTAGAATGTTCTCACCAACAACACTTTAAGAAGTTTTTAATCTAGCTCGATTAAGCGACGAATACTTGCAGGCACAAAAGAAGACGTTGAGCCCTCACAATTACTCTCCAATTGCCACCTCTTATGCACAAACTCCACGATATTTGCCATCCAATTCCCAGCAACGATCAACTCTCACGCGTGAAGCGTCACCGCAAACACCAAAACAGCTCAGTTGGGAGGAGATGAAACTTAAACGGAGCCTTGGACTTTGTTTTAGCTGCGATGAATGCTACACCCCAGGTCAGAAATGCAAGAAATCGCAGCTCTTACTCATGCTCGGAGAAGATGCCGAAGAGGATGAAGAAGAAGAAGAATTTCATGAAGTTGTCGAACCTAAGATTACCCTACAAGCTCTGACAGGTTGGGATTCTTCTAAAACGATTTGCGTTCAGACTGTGATCAATCGGCAACAGCTAGTGGCGTTAATAGACACTGGATCAACACACAATTTCAACGAACGTGCTGCAACCAAGCTAAAATTACAATCGACACCCACGACGCCGTTCAACGTCAAGGTCGCCGACGGCCATCCATTTCGCTGCCAACGTGTCTATCGAAAAGTTGCCATGAAACTGGGAGAGGTAATCTTCTTCGTCGGTTTCTATGCTTTGCCTTTGATAGGATTAGATGTTGTTTTGAGCATACAGTGGCTAGAAACTCTTGGGCCGACATTGTGTGATAGCTGCGACCTCGTCGTATCACAACCTTAGTATCGAGAGTTTAAGCAAGAACACTAGAAAGAACAATAAGACTCAGATTTTGGGCAATTGATATTGCCTCTTTTTGGCCTTTTCATTTTTTTGTTTGTTGTGATAAAGATCTGTTTTTGTTTGTATTGTAAGTATTTCGATGAAAGCTCGACTACAAAAAAACGGTTCATAATGGAGTCCAATATACGGTCTTCGGTTAGTGAATGAAATAAGGACGTGGAAACAGTAGTTCAATGGTCGCCGTTCCCTACTGAAGAAGATCTTCTTTGCCAGGTAAAATTATTTAGTTCCAGTAGAGAATTATTACCAAGGAGAAGCTATAAAAACCATAAAATACAAATAAAATTTTATATAGCCATAAAAATTTATTGAATAAGTTTTTATATAGTTGTATATATAGTTTGTTGTTTTTTCCCAACTTAATAGTTTTAGTGTCATAAAATCATTTTTAAAGTTGTATATGTTTTCACATTAACTATAATTTCTATATAAAAAATATAGTATTTTGAAACTAATCATTTAATTCTTCAAGTTTTACAAATTTTACAAATTATTATACTATATAAAAGTACCTTTTTGAAACTTCAGGATGTGTCACATCGTTTAAAAGAAGCTTCCAGCGACCGCCACGTGGCAAGTCAAGACTAATTGGGCCAGAATACGGGCTTTGTAAAAACTCATTTTTATTTCATATTTTTGGGCCGCGAAATAGGTCTATTTCGAACCCCTCCAATCCCTCTAACTCAAATGAACACATTTTTTTTTTATTCATACTCATCTTATAAAATTTAATATGTTATTTATACATAATTATATAGGGAAAAAATTGAATTTTATATCTTAAATGCTTTAATAATATGGAAATAATTTTACATTGCTTTTTCATTTTTTAATTTGTAAAAAAACTTTTAGAGTACTTGTTACTATTCTATTATTTTAGAACAAAAAATATTTTAAATAAAACATAATTTATTGGATACATTTTTCCGATTATATTTATATTTTACTACTCATGTAATATACGTAATATGTATGTATTTTGTACATATAAATTAGTTATCTTTTTGTTTGATTTATAATTTGTAATTTGTAATTGTATAGAAATATAGTAAGTGAATGTAAATAGCAGGTTTTTATGAAAATGCGACTTGATTTTGCATCATTTAATTTTTAAACCAAAAAAAAGTTTAATTGTTAGTAATTCATTTTTGAATACCAAAAAGCTTTTAAAAAAATATTATTTGATAAAGCTACATTCACTTATTATTCCTAAAATTATAATATACATGTCCTGTAATGCTACGAAGTCCGAACATTTACCTAGAATCAATTTTTTCTCAGGTAATATGTTATATTATTTACAGCATAACAAATATTACTAATCTTATATAATCATTACTAATTTTAGACGATCATGGTTTTACTAAATTTAATTTTATATAATTTTACAGAAAAAGAGCCATACGATTTCAACATTGGAGAAAACAAAACATCTGTGGATTTAACAAGGGTTATATTTGTTTCACATTATTTTTGAATTCTTATCAATTTATCCGTTTCATTATCTATCGTCGTGTGACAATTAATATTCATTTGAAAGTTTTCATTATAAGCACTTTCTATACATGTTGTGTTCTCTTAATGTTTAAACAAATAATGAAACAACTATTTTCTAAAATAACTTTATCTTTCGGAAAATTAAATTATAAAATAAGTACAATTAATGCTTATTTTTATTTCACTAATGATAATTTTTTTGCTAACCAAATATTAAGACGTTTTCAATAAAATTTACCTAGGTTATGTTTTTCTTTTAAAAATATTTCATCGGATACTTTTGATGAACATAGTAAGTTTTCAAAAGTAAAAGTTATTTCTATTTTTTAGGTCCAAACATTAAACCAATCTTCGAGGTTCAACATCCTACAATTTTATCAAACGCAATAACACTAACAAATGCACATCCAAAAAACAATCACAAACAAATCTACATAGAGTAAAACAAATTACTGAAATAATTGAAAAAAATTTTGGCATCATCCGCGCGTAGCGCGGGGTCATCTCTAGTTAATTCTTAAACTTTTAAGTTGACAAATTAATTCCTTAAGTGTGCATTGACTTTGCAAAATTGGACTCAGAAAAATCAACGTTAAAATCTCCGTTTTTGTAAGTTAACATTGACTTTTCTCGTACCTAAATTTACAAAGTCAACGCAACGTCGATGATTTATTCTGCGCATATGATAGTTGAGGAATAAAAGTGTCAATTACAGAAACTTGATGATTTAAATGACCAGTTTCCCGAGTTTGTAGTGATTCTCTCATGGAGAAGCTAATTTTTATTTGGATTGTCTTATCTATTTGTCTTTTTATATGGTTCCTCAAATACTACTATCTCGTTACTTATATTTTGAGATTCTACTAATCTATTTTTTGGCTGTTTTAGTTTAATCTAATGAAGGATCATGACACACAGATAATTATAGACAACTTATGGGAAGGTGACCAAGGATTGCTAGAACTTGATTTTGACACTGATATGCATGTATGTGTTTTACTGATGATTATGATCTTCAACGATACAAAGCTTATGTATTCATATTACTGTAACAACATGATTGAAAAATATAGATTTAGTAACATGTACAGGTTCCTCCTTAGTTTTTTTTTTAATAAATTTTGACACTAATTTCAATTAGTGCTCTGATTATCAAGTTGTTACGTGAAGTTTCTTTTTTTTTGTTGGGCATATTGGTTGAAAATAATTAGCAATTTTTGTCAGCTATTTTATTAATTGTTTATGAAATGTAAAAAACCTATGTTAAGATCAGAAAAATACTAAAAAACAACTAATCCTTTTATGTTTTCGATGAAATAAAAAGCTCTAGTTGTTTAGAAAAAAAACAGAAAAAAGTATTACAAAAATAACTTTAGACCAGAAAAAAATACATCTTTACCTACATGTAATTTATTTTTATATTTGATTTCATAAAATATGAACTTTAAAAAACTTCATCTACAAGATCAGTTTTTTAACAAAAAAAATATATTGCAAATTGCTAAGCTTGCGCAACACAGAAACATAACTACCAAATAATTTTTTTTAACTCTAAATTGTAAACAATTAAGTATTTTTTATGTAGCACTCAACCTCATCCAAATAAACTAACCAAAAAATCCAAAATATGTTGTTAGAAAGATACGCATGATAGATGAAAGATATCTAAAAGAATGTATGTCAATATAAGTAAATAACTTTTCAACTTCTTTCAAATCTACAATGGTCTGGTTATCTATATGGAGTAAACAAGCGGCCAACTTTCATCAATACTTGAGCATCAGAAAAACGAAAATAATCAATCATTTTGGTCACAGATATCAATGCAAAAGACTTTCAAGATACATACATATTAAAGTCATATTCTACAATTAACCATGCCATCGTAACGTATATTTAAAAAATGATACATGGAATTTACTACTCACCTCAACCCTAGCAACCAAATTTTACTTTGACAAATCTGTTGCTACTATTAAAAGCTTCCGGAGAAAAAAAAGGAAACTATTTAAAACCATCAGTGGATTCACGCATAATCTCAGCTGACAAAACCAATGGAACCGATATAAATTCAGCCAAAAAGATCTATTTTTTCTCAAAAAATATGTTGTCGCTTAATTTTTATGCATATAAAGATGTTATCATTTTAAAAAGACGTACTTTTTTTGTTTAAACAAGAAGTAACTCAACAGACTTCTCTACTCTACGATTTCATCAAATACAAAAAACTAACAACTGCAATATAAACAATAACAATATAATTAATCATTTACAAAATAAAATACAAAACATAAGTCACATTATAGTTGTCATAGAAAATTAAAATTTATGTACATAGCTGACCTAGCCAGGGAGTAATCCTAGTTCATATGGAAAAAAATTAATCAGTGCAAATTGAGCTCAACAATAGCCAAAATCAATTAGAATTTGATAGGAGAAAGAAACGATTCGTGAAAAAGTAAACCCAAATTAACTATTCTTCTTTTGTCATCATCATTTCCAAGTACAAACTTTAAAATGCTGACAAATAAAGAAAAGCCGGCCCACGTCCAGATACACTAAATGTGAAGACGAACGGTTTGTTTCGTGAGTACAGTCGTTTCGATTACTTCCACCGAGATAATCTCTGAGTTCTTATATAGTGTAACCAATTGCTTTAGCAGGAAACCAAGCGTCCGCTGAACTTGACAGGTTTTTATTTCTTATAGGGTTTTGTCCGTTCCAGCTTTTTCTAGTGTTTTGTCATATTCCTCTGTATGTGGATATGTTTTCTCTTGTCACTGCTTTCGTTTGCTTAGCTTCAGACACTCTGAGATTCAATCTTCTTCTGATGTCTCACTTCTTTCTTATACAGTGTAACCAATTGCTTTCGCAGTTCTTGCGGAACTCCGGTTTATTCTTCTGGTTCCAGTTTCCGAGCGAGAAACCGAGCCTCTAGTGAACTTCACAGGTTTGTTTTCTTCTAGGGGTTTGTCTCGTTCCAGCTTTTTCTAGTGTTTTGTCTCGTATTAGGACTTGAATCATTATATGTTTGCATTTTTATAATAGTTTTAGCTTCATGATTTGTAAACCTATGTTCTGGTTTGGATTTTCAATTCTACCGTTTGGTATTGCTATTCTCTCTATTTTGGTAATTTTAACCGAATAATTACTTAAATCTACAATTCTCAACTAATAGTGCCAACTTTTGGTGCATTTCATTTGAGACATTGTGAATTTGTTTATGATGTTATCTTGTGGGATAAGTAACTGAACTTTTAATGCCATTGTTTGGATAACACGGCACCTCCATTTCTAATAAAAACAAAATATTGATCGCCTGTATTTCGTTAAGTCTTAATTCATAAAATGATGGTTTCAATTTAGCCACTTTCCTAAATGAAACACATAACATAGAACTCAGAAAAGTACATTAAGCT
This sequence comes from Schrenkiella parvula, assembly GCA_000218505.1. Taxonomy (NCBI): domain Eukaryota; kingdom Viridiplantae; phylum Streptophyta; class Magnoliopsida; order Brassicales; family Brassicaceae; genus Schrenkiella; species Schrenkiella parvula. The sequence goes on along the minus strand of AFAN01000042.1, from coordinate 105,548 downwards.
TAGTCAATACTATGAAATGGTTCCCCTGTAGGGTTCCTAAAGAAATGGATGAGGTTTGTTCACTGGCTTGCCTCGAGGGCTCGTGTTAAACTCCAAAAGCATCCAGCTATTAAACATGGTGTGTGTAATGGGTAGAGTATACATGTATTTTCATATTCCTCTCTTTTGTATTTCATTTTTTAAAAGCTTTTGCTATTCCATTCTTGATGTATTCTGATTAGAGTTAGTAAGGACTCAGGAATCTATATCCCCCATAACTGCCTTAGTTTTTAGATATTTCGATACTAAAAATAACAATTCGTACCAAAAAAAAACTTAAAATCCAAGACGCAAAAAACCCAACCCTTATATTATCACTAAACGACCACACATTTGGTAAAAGACTAGAAATACATTCGTTTAAAAATATTTTTCTAAATTAAAAAAAAAAGATAAGACCTACAAAATCGTTTTTTCCTCATGAAACCGAACTCAGTTAATCTCTTGAATTTATAAAGACACACAAATTTCGAAGACGTCTTTAAACTTCTCCTTAATTTAGTCTGTCTTCATGGAATTGTAGTTCACTTTGTCAAAAAAAAAATTGTTTCTGTTCACACACTAATATAAAGAGGATATCATAAGAGCGTACTAGGAATTTGACTAGATTATTTATTTGGCCTTTGTAAGTCGGTATTTCCTCATTGGTATTAGACGATCACATTGGGTCCAAAATACTTGTCACTAATAGAATTAGTGAAATAGAGTTAGTATAATATAATTAAGTGGAATAGAAAAATAGATTCCTTTAATTCATTATTTTAAATCCTCTAAAAAAGTAAATGAATGTTTTCCTCCAAAATTTGTTCATGGTTGCAGTTTTTTTAGTGGAATTGGTTGAATAGTTTTTTTACATTTTTCAACTCAAATGATGAAAAGAATGCTTAATTCCACTAAATTTTATTCAACCTAAATGTTAAAATTTTAGAGAAATGCTTAGTTACACCAAAGTTTATTCTTCTAAACATACAACCATTTGGACTCATTATCTTTCGTGTAAATATAAGGTTCTGCCTTTGTAAAAAGGCTCAATTCAACGTGAAAGATCATATTTTTTGACATAGTATGAGAGCATTAAACCTCATATAAACTTTTCTTTTTATCAATTATATCTTTCTCTTTTTGATTAACTCTATTTTTAGATTTCTCCTTCATTTCTTTGTTTTCTCTTTTTGACCTATGTTATTCAATTATCATATTGTTGAATCTCTCTCAATGTCGAATACACTTTCTCGTATTGATAATGAATTATCAACCTCAGGCTCCCCCTCCGGAATCGAACCCACTATCCTACTATCGAAAGTTGATAGGGCAGAAATTTGAATGATGCGTCGCCAGCACAAAGGCCATGCGATCCATCGAGTTATCATGAATCATCAGAGCAATGGGCCGAAGCCCGCGTCGACCTTTTATCTAATAAATGCATCCCTTCCAGAAATCGGAGTGATCCGAGATAGGCTCGATGAGATGAAGCCATGGTCAAGAATGAAAAACCTACTAGGTAAAACTAAGTTAAAATCGTTCCATGGTCTAGATATAATCGGCTCATTAGTTCTGATGGTCGAGAGATTAAGCTAGAAGATCAATAGAAGTAAAGAATGACCAACGAAATGCAGAGAATAAGTTCAAAAAACGTTTTGATCAAGCTGAGATGGGCTGGATGGTAAAGTTAAGCTATTGGATCAAGTAAATTTGAGAGTAATTTTATTTCCTTCAAGCTCTAGAGAGGTGACACATAGGCAAAAAATCGTTTTAAAACGTTGACACGTGGCATTTTTTAAAAATGGGCCAAAAACATAGAATTATATTGGAAAACATTGAAAAACATTGGGCCATAAAAAATACAAATATAAATTATATTTAGTTCTCCTCAAAGCTTCTCTCTTTCAATATCACTTACCTTACGTCTCATTTTTTCTTTCTCTTTCATTATTTTCTCTCACTTTCATCTCAATTTAGCATGAATTCTACATATAGAAAACTGATTTTTCAATTAAAATTATTAAGATATGACATCTAAAGAAGTTTGTTATAATCAAACATGTTTATAATATATTTATAGTAAGATCCCCAAATAAATGCCATCTTATTATGTTATCGAATTTGAGAAATATTTACACCAGTCCAACTCAGAACCGACAAATTCTAATATTTTCAACTATTATTAACTGACCGCGAATGAATTATAGAGCTGATATTGTATTGCTAAATTTATTAAAAACAAAAATTAGAATATAATTAATTATGATATGTAGAGAATCATATTTTCTATTCCTAAAAACAAACAAAAGATAAATATATATTATTCCTATCAATATAATAATTTATAAGTAATCTTTTGAAAAACTCCTCCACGAACAAAAGTTAAAACTGGTCTTCACTTTTCTTTTTTTTCCCAGATCTATTTTTATACTTTGTTTTAAAACGTTTTAAAAACACTCTTTAATTTTGTTTTCACCCTTGCGCTTCCTCCTGTGCGTGCTGTCCTCCACCGGAAATCTTCCCGAGACGCCCTCCCACCGCCGGAGCCGATTTCGCCTTTCGTGGGCTTCATTTCAGAAAGGTATGTCGTTTTGGGCTTTATTTGTTATGGGCTCAATTCATTTTATTAATTTGGAAAGCCCAATAGTAACGGTCTTTTTTTTTGCCTAGGCCTGGTGTCACAAACTTGAGTTTTGGAAACTGGGCCCTCCCGAAGCCCAATCGAAATAAAAGGTCCGTTTAGTTTTAAATTTTTTACCTAAATTAATTTTTCATTAAACCCATTACTGTTTACTATAATGTTTTGCAGGCCCGAAATGTAATTCCCAGTCGTTTACTTGTGTTGGGCCGGGTCTAGCTCATTACTCACCTCCAAGTACGCGAATCGAATAGGTCAGCCATTTCATTTGAGATTCATTACATATTGGGCTTTACTATGTTTAGGTTCATTTATTGGTCGGGTTTTAACCAATGTTAACTAATGTTTTTTTTCTTTTTTGGATCGGGTTTGCCTCATCGAAACGTCGGCGCCACCCAAAACCGGCGGATACTCTGTTCAACCTCTGGCGCGTTCAAACAGGTACGTCTTCTGTTTTTAGTAAGTCTATAGGCCAAAATTTTAAAAAATCTTAAATTTCTACGAAATCCGGTTTAGTTACATTCGTTTTTCAATTTCTTAAAATAAGTATTACATGTATTTACCAAGTGATTTTTCTGTTGGGCCCTTAATTGTGAATTCATTAAATTTTTACCCAAATTCATTTTCTCAAAGCCCAACGATCTGATTTTTTTAAAACCTGTCCATGCCCATTTTAAAAAAAAACCCAAATGTTAACGACCCAAAAAATCTTTTATGTTTCTCGAATTCTAAAACAGAGAAACCCAAACTTTACTTTCGCCCACTTATATGCTTTTAATTATTCAATCCCATTAACTAACCGTTACACTCTCACAGTGCCGTTGCTGCTCCTTGGCATCCCCACTTCGCCGAACTATCTTCAATGCTCCACTACTGTTTTTAATGGTGGCGCCTCCCAAGCTTCTTCCGTAGGTTGTATATATACCCTATCTTAGTTCATTTCTTATAACACACAATTCTCTGATTTCCAACTCTTAATCATGACTACTCCAAAATGTTTTGATGATATACAAGGTGAGTTTTGCAAGGATGAAATCCTTGTGAGGCTTCTGCACTCCTGGGAGGCACGCAATTTCAAGCAGGCTAACGCTCTCATCGGGATTGAGGTCATCCTGATTGACGCCAAGGTAAGATCATCTTCTGACTGATCTTAATTATATGTTATACCTCTGCTGGTCTTTCACTAATATCCGAATAGACAGAAACAATGCAGGGCTTTATTGGTGCGCATTGTGCAATCCGTTTCAAGGGTAAGCTTGAGGTTGGCAGTATCTACTGAATTAGTAAGTTTTTGATCAAGCCGTCAAAGACCACCTATAAGGTAACATCGCATAAGAACAAGGTTGTTTTCACGGACCAAACAAACTTTGTGGAAGATGTTGGCTGCCAGCATGAGATAGCATCTCAAAAGTTTAGGCTTAAGGATTTCCAAGCATTCACCGAAGTTGCTGACACCAACACGGACCTCTTTGGTAAGTTTTTAAAAGTTTATGTAATCTGATTCTTTAACTTATATTCGTAAAGTATTATCGGTTAGGTTATTTGATTAGTATTCCCATTTGTTATGATTTGATTGGTTTCGGTAATCAATTAATGACTTCGAATTCTGCTTTTATGTGCGCGTAGATCTGATTGGCCACATTAAGCTAATCAATGGTGAGAGTCTTAATTATCAGACGCCTCTCACTTCTGCTCCAACAAATGGTGGTCAAAGGTCGAAAGAGATGATCTTTCTGCACGTTCAGCGCGAAGAGTAAGTCCCACCTCCTGCAGTCTTAAATTCATATAATTAACGTTTTTTTTTGCCAAAGTGGGGAGACTGCCCGTATTTACTTATGGGTAGACATTGCAGCAGCTTTCCGGGCTGTTTGGAATGAGCGTGAGCAAAAGCCTACTGTTGTCTTGATGACAACATTGAATTCAAAGATATTGGGAGGTGAGTTTATCTGGAAATATTTACAATAAATTTAGAAATTCTTTGTAATTGCCTTCATATTTAATATCTTTTAATGTCTCTCTAATGTGTAGGTATAGTGACACTAAATTCTACAGCATCTACACTGTGTTTCTTTGACATGGATATTCCTAAGACAAGTGCATATTTATCAAGGTAAGATCCTAATTGGTACTCAATTTTACTAAATAATATTATTTAGTCAATCTGTCTGTTTTTGATGTTGTTGTTCATGATAACATATTATGTGACTGAATTCTTTGTAAATGTTTTTTGTAGGTTAGGACCAAATCGGGGTGATGCAGCCGCCATTAGCAGCTCCTTTCAATGCGGTTGCTAAGCCAGAGTCTGTAACATTGAATGAGATTCACAATTTCATTGCGAATGAAAACCCTCAGGTTCGTCTCTTTCCCTCTTCCTGTGTAGTTAGTGTAGCTTTTTGAGTAATGTGGTTTGAACTTTATAGGTAGCTAGCTTTATCTGTATAGCAACCATTAAGGAAGTAGTAGATCAGTACGGCTGGTACTTTATCTGATGTACCAGCTGTCGTTCTAAGATGGACAGAAGTGAGACGAGTTTGGTATGCACCAATCCGAAGTGCAAAAAGCCACACAATGTGGGCATTATCAGGTTAGTTTATTAGGAATTAACACATAGTATTAATGTTTCTATGCAATTCATATCCGAAAATAATATTATATATCACTTTTTCTGTTAAGGTATCGACTAGAAACCACAGTCATAGATGGAGATGGTGGATCAGAAATGTTTGTCATTTTTAACAAAGAAGCTGCCAAATTGGTTGGCAGACTCCCGCCGGACTTGATGGGAGAGGTAATATAAACTCCTTCACAATCTGTTTATATAATGTACTCAAACGTCTTACATTGCTGTTTAATTTGCAGGTTGGTGATGATTTGCCAGCGATGACTCCATGCATTCTGGACACTGTTGGTCGCAGATGCAAGTTTTAAGTGAAGTTGACTTCGTTCAACTTCACTGCGTCGAGGCAGACTATTACGGTCTCCCGGATAATTGAGGAGAGCATATCAGAGAGTAAGGAAATCAACCCCAAAACCATGGCTGAGGAGGAAGAGGTCGAGGCGTCTGCTAAGGCAAAGAAGAAACACCCACGCCTTATATAAGTCATTTTAGCAACTGTTTTTTCTTAAACTGCAAACATGTGGAACTTGTGTTTTCCAAACTTTTGTTGTTACTGCCGTGTTTTAAACGGTTTTTTCAAATTTGGGTTAAGACTATAAGTTTAATTAAGTGTTTTACATTCTTTTTGATTTGTTGCTATTTTGGTTAATGTTAAAGTTTTTCTAATCTACTTTTTTATGTCAGATTTATTTCAAATTAATTGTTAAATTTTCGAACATTTCAAATTAATTGTTAAATTTTCGAACATAAATTTTCAAACTCTAATTAACTATTTAATTAAATGTCCGGAAGCTACCAAAAATATAATTTTTGAAAAAAAATATCTTCAAAACGAAATATTATTTCTTCAAACCATTCTCGAATATTATTTCCCTTTGATTTCTCTTCTTCATTTCTATAGTATACATAAATTAATAATTTAACTATTTATTCCTACTTATGATTTTTAAAAACTATATTTTTTATTTGGTTTTGCAGGGATATATTACTATACATCATCAACACATCTTGCTTATTTTTTGGAGAATCACTATTCAAATCATGTTAGCAACTAAAATAACCACATTCTTTTGCTCCTTTGAAATTTATAATAATCTTATATAATTTAAATATGTTTTTATAAAATTATATAGGCTGAAAATTGAGGTTTATATCTTAAAGCCTTTAGGAACATGTAAAAATTGGATTTCTTAATTATTTAATTTCTTTAAAATAAATTTAAGTAATTGTTACTAATGTATTAATTTAGAAATATAATTTATTGCAAACATTTTCCTAATGACATTTTTATTGTTTTGTACATACAGATTAGTTATATATTTTAAAAACTTATAATTCGTTATTGTATTCAAATATAGTAAGTAAATATAACAACATGTTGTAATGAAAGTGCCACTTGATTTCTACCGTTTAATTTTGACAGCCAAAAAAAATTTTAAATTTATAGTATTTCATTTTTGTAACCAAAATATCTGTAAAACAAAATATAAGTTCTTGGAAACGATTTTTGAAAAAATTTTATAGGTAATTTAGGATTTTCTATGATTTGTATAACTAACAAACTTATGTCTTAAAGCCTTTAGGAACATGAAAATAATATGACATTTAAAAAAAATTAAATTCAAATTTTTCAAAATTAATCCTTAATAATTTGTTAATCTAGATCAAAATATATTGAAAACAAAGTATAATATATTGAAGACTATTTTTAAATTTTAAATTTTATTCGTTCTGTTTATTTTGATATTCAAATACAAGGGATTTTTTTATATTCAAATACAAGGGATTTGTTTTACACCTATTCTGATTTGTAAAGGTTATATTAGACATTTAAATAGATCCAATAAATATTCCGATTATTAGGAAAAAAATATTATGTTGTGCTATTTAATATAGTTCATTTTTGGGAAATAAGGGAACATCTATCATCTTATTAGAATAAAAAAACTAAATTGAATAATATATTATTAATGTATTTTAATACTTATGTATCAAATTCTGAAAATTCATAAAGTTAATTTCAGAGTAGCAAACATTTTACACAATGAAATCATCTGAACATGGAAAGCGAAAACATCATCCAAATGATTTGATTGAAATTCCAGGTACAATTTACAATTACATACATCATTTACATTATACACTTCTCTCATTGTTTTTAACAAATACTCTGTCATGCGTTCATTAGACGAAACGATGAAAAATTTGGTCATTTTTGGGGGATCTCAAACATTATGTTATCATTGTAAGTTTATATTACACTACTTATTACTTTTATTTGTTAATTTGTAAAAGTATAAATAATCAGTTAAATTAATTTTAATGATCGTAGGTGGTTGCGACAAATGCTCTAAATACAGTAAAATCAGTATATTTTAATTTTATTATTTGGAAATACAATCTGTAAACAAGAAATCAATGTAAATTATTTAAATCGTATTCAGTATCTCAAAAGAATGCACGATCAATAAGAAAAACTGTCATACTTTCTCAACGACGTGGGAACAAAAAACCCAGACATAATCCTCTCCCATTGGTGAAAAAATATTATGATTGTAAGTTACTTATTTATTATATTTTATTTACCATTACTTTATATTACGAACCACTAAATTGATTTTTTTGTTACTAAAAATGTAAATTTTAAATGTTAACATTATTAGGTGGTTGTGAAAAGTGCTCCGAATACGGTTATATTACTTGCTATTGGTTTATCTAAATTGAAGCTCTAATAATTTCTCTAACTTTATAAATATAAATAAGAAAACAACTTTTATATATTCTTCATACAGTTAGGAGTAAAAATGCACGGGCTATGAAGCGGGTAATTATCTTATCTAAGAGAGTTTCAAAAAACCATCAAGGTTAGCATTTACATCTTCAAACTTTACAAATATTTACATTAATTTGTTTTTAAATAGCTTCTTTTAGTCTGAAGGAACATTTATTATTTTATTGGAATAATAAATTAGATTAATTATGTCGTATTTTTTAATCTTATAAAACCACTATACCGATTTTTAGTTACTAACATATTATATCAATTTTGGACATCCAAAATATAATAATATATCTAGAACATATTTATAGGTAGTACATCTACTAATGTACAAGTATTATCACGCGAAGAGAAGAAAAAACAAAAAGGTATGTCTTTATTACAGAGACAAAAAATTTTAAGAGAACATGCAACAATTTTCAGTATCCTTATATGGCAGCTTTAATGGCCCAAAATAATCCTATTATGGAGTGCCCATATTGCATAGTTTTGGTATGGTATTCTGAAAGAAGTGGAGATGATATGAAAACAGGGATGCCTACATTTACGATTTGCTGTCAAGAAGGACGAGTCAAACTCCCACTAGTCAAAGAACCCCCAACCTATCTAAAAGACATCCATGCAAATAGTATCCCTTTTCGTGACAACATACGTGTTTATAACTCATTACTACCTTTCACATCGGTAGGAGCAAATATAGATCAGAGTGTCACAACGGGCAACGGGTCCCCAGCTTTCCGAATATATGGTCAGTTGTATCATCGTATAGGATCTCTTATTCCAATGCCCGGTGAAACACCCAAGTTCTTACAAATGTGGATAATAGACACCGTGAATGAGGTCTCGAATCGTATGAATACCATGTCAAGAACAAAGTCATCAGGAGAACTTGATGAATCGATAATGATTGGTTTGAGGGAGAACGGCCGATTCCAACCCCAACACTGCTCTGCGGTCCAGATCCGAACATACATTCATTATATGTGCTAAAACATACACTAATTCAATACTTTTTCGAAGTAAGATTCGATAGATCCGACGAGAACCTTATCCCCAACCAGAAGTCTCCTCCATTTCTTCTTGAGCACAGCTCTCACCACGCAAAGCAGCTCCATCGTTCTTAGACAAACCATTTTCTCCATCGTCGTCGACAGCTCAACAAAAGTGCGAAGGTTTGTAGTCGGGCGAGAGAATCAGAACTTCCTCCTCTTGATTTTCAAATTAAGTGAAAAGAGCTGACGGGATTGTCATCTTAAAATATCGAAAGAGTTCTCTGAGAATAAGACAACCGGAGAGATGTGGTGGTAGTTTTGCCAAGAAAACAAATTTGTGAAAAATTAACAAAATTGTTGAATTTTGTTTTCTCTTTCAATTGTTGCAATATACACGTCAACATTTAATTTTTTATAATTTATTTTATTAATCAAAATTAGATATTAGTTACTTTATTAATTATATAATTTATTTTTATATTTTACAAATAAAACTCCGTCGATTAGGTCATTTTTAATAAATTTTTTTACGTGTTGAAGCATGTAATTCGAAAAATTATTGAATAAGTGTATGTTTTAACACATATATAAAAAATTTTTCTGAGTCAACAAAATACGTTGAAGCCATGTTCTCGTCCACAAACGGCTGAGTTACGGAATTATGGTCAACGTTAGTCAATGTATGTAAAAGACATATTTTACGAGTTGAGGCATGAAATTCGAAAAATTATTGAGTAAATGTATGTTTTAGCACATATAAAGAATGTATGTTCGGATCTGGACCGCTGAGTAGTGTTGAGGTCCGAATTGGCCGTTCTCCCATTGGTTTGATTAATATGCTCGATCAAACCAATTGTTTAGCTAAGTTTTTCTGAAAGGCAAGAGATCTTTTTGAAGCTAATCAATATCAAGAATTGAGTATAAGATTGGTTGGCCAAAAAGGAAATGGAAGGCAGTATGATTTACCTGAAATGAAGGAAGTAGCCGGTCTAATTCTTGGTGACTTTTCAGCAACGGTGTGTTACAGAGACATCATATTAGAGTTGCAATCAAACCACCTACAAGATATTAAAGACGACCATCCTTTATTTATGAGCTTACAGTACCCGCTCTTATTTCCATATGGGGAATATGACTACCACACTGAAATCCCTAAATCTGCCACTCAGCAAGGAAGTAGTAGTAGATTGTATATCAGCATACGTGATTATTATTCCTACCAAATTCATACAAGACTCTATCTGAAGGGATGACAATTATAAAAGGCGGGAGGTTACTTCACCAGTATGTTGTCGATGCATACACCGCTATTGAGCAAGAAAAGCTGGTTTGGGCTCGAAACAATCAGGACCAGCTACGGGCAGATCTCTACAACAATCTATTTGATGCAGTTGGCAGAGGTGTAACTGAAGCTAACAGAATTGGTCAGAGGGTTATTCTACCTTCGAGTTTTACTGGAGGACCAACATACATGATAGAGAAATATCATGATGCTATGGCGATTTGTCGAACTTCTGGTAATCCAAATTTGTTTATCACAATGACAGCCAATCCAAACTGGCCGGAAATAAGGACCATTTACAAACCTATGGTGGTCTTACTGGGAATGAAAGACCTGATTTTGAATGTCGGGTTTTCAAAATGAAATTGGACGAGTTGCTAAAGGATCTTGAAAGTGGAACATTTTTCAGCTCATATAAAGCCGGTGAGTTATTTCGAATTATATTCAATAATTAAATATTACATTATATTATAACGTCATATCTAATATTATTAAGTTCTCGCAGTATTGTACACAATCGAATTCCAAAAAGAGGTCTCCCTCATGCTCATTGCTTTTGTGGCTAGAAGACGCACCTAAAATACCATCAGCAAATGAAATTAATGCAATTATCTCAGGCGAGCTACCCAACAAAATCAGCGATCCTATAGGGTTTGAGCTCGTGGGAAAACACATGATGCATGGACCATGTGGGCGGGATAGACCAACGTCGCCTTGCATGGATAAGCAAGTTTGCACAAAAAAATACCTTCGACCATTTTCTGAATCCACTACGATTAATCAGTCTGGTTATATCGTCGTCGAGTAGTTGAGGATAACTTCATTCTCAAAGGCCGAGCAAAATTAGATAATTGATTTGTTATACCACATAACATTGATATCTTGAAAACATATGAGGCTCATATCAACGTGGAATGGTGCAATACAACCAACGCAGTCAAGGATCTGTTCAAGTATATTACTAAGGGAGTGGATAAAGGTACTATGCTTATTGAAAAAGGCACGACAACTATTAGAGAAGGTGAACATTCAGAGAATGTTATTCAAGAAAGAAATAAAATATAAGAGTACTTTGATTGCAGATACTTATCAGCGTGCGAAGCAATGTGGCGGACTTTCGCCTTTCACATTCACAAAAGAAAACTGGCAGTTCAGAAACTCATTATTCATCTAAAGGACCAGCAAAGTATTACGTACCGCGCCACAGATGATATCGAATGCGTTATATCAAGATTTGGTGTTGATAGAACTATGCTAACCGGATGGTTTTTTCTTAATACTTATGATGAATGGGTGAGAACGATGCTTTACGTAGATATCCCAAAATATTTTGTTTGGGACAGTGATTCAAAAGTATGGACTAGACGAAAAAGAAGGCATATAATTGGGAGAATTGTAAACATACATCCAGCAACAAGTTATGAATATTTGCGATCAGTTAATGGTGAGATACAAGTTACTTACAAAGCAGCATGTTATGCTAGAGGATTACTAGAAAACGATCAGGAATGGCATAGAGCTATGGATGAGGCGAATTACTGGACCACTCCACATCAACTGCGCCATTTATTTGTGACTTTGCTCATATATTGTGAAATTAGTAATCCATTTCATCTATGGGAGCATTGTTGGAGATCATTATCTGAAGACATCCTTTACAAGCAGCGTAAACAATTCGGATTTGAAACGATGATGCTTAAAGATGAAAAGTTACAGCAGTATACTTTAATTGAGTTAGAGAAACTCCTACATCAACATGAACGCTCAATTATTGAGTTCAAACCAATGTCTACATCAGACTTGAATATCATTAAGGAATTGGGTAATAGTTTGCTTACTCAAGAGTTACAATACAACCTGAAACAGGAGAGCGATTTACATGAGCTATACTATAAGAGTTTGAACAGTGAGCAAAAGGAGATTTATGATGCTGTGATTATGTCAGTTACTTCCAAACTTGGCCAACTTTTCTTCTTAAATGGTCCTCGAGGCACAGGGAAAACGTTTGTTTACAAAACGATAATCTCGAAATTAAGATCAACAAAAAGAATTGTTCTACCAGTTGCTTCTTCGGGTATTGCAGCTCTACTTCTTCCTGGTGGCCGAGCAGCACATTCCAGATTCAAAATACCCTTACATGTAAACGAGGATTCAATGTGCAACTTTAAACCTGGTACGATGCTTGCCGAATTGATTCTGAAAACGGATCTAATTATATGGGACGAAGCACCAATGGCTCATCGTCACACATTTGAGGCCCTTGGTAGGACATTAAGATATTTATTATCTACAGAAAATGCATCTGCCAAAGAGAAGGTTTTCGGTGGGATAACCGTTCTATTAGGCAGAGATTTTAGACAAATACTCCATGTTATCACTGATGGCACACGAGGCGTCACGGTTTATGCTTCAATTAGTCGTTCATATCTCTAGAATGAATGTAATGTATTTATATTACATAGAAACATTCGTTTACAACCAACTGAAGCTAGATTTGCAGTGTGGCTAATCAGCGTGGAACTGCACTAGTGTTAGCTACTGCTGCTACTAACCAGAGAGAGAATGAATAAATTATTGCTGTTGACAAAGAATTTCTTATAACGCCAAAGGGTAACCCACTATAACAGATTACTGATGCTATATACGCTGTTGACAGCACCGTCAACAAGTTTCATCCACCGGCTAACTGAAAGAGCTATCCTAACCCCAAAAAATGAAACAGTGAATGATATAAACCACTACATGTTATCACAAGCACCAGGAGAATTAAAAGAATATTTAAGCTATGACAGCATAGAGAGAGCCGATTCAAGCGGATTTGACTACGACACATTGTATCCTGCAGAGTACTTAAATTCTTTGGATTTCTCTGGTTTGCCGAAACATAAACTGCTTCTAAAAAAAGGTAACCCTATAATGCTTTTGAGGAATATCAACCAAAAAGAAGGGCTATGTAACGGTACAAGATTAATTGTCACTCAAATGGCTGATCGGGTGATCGAAGGTAAAATAATCACAGGGACACATGTTGGGAAGAAGGTTTTACTACCAAGAATCATTTTGTCTCTGCCTCTATCAGATCACCCTTTCATGCTTAAAAGAAGACAGTTTTCAATTAGAGTGTGTTACGCAATGACCATTAACAAAAGTCAAGGTCAAAGCTCGGAATCAGTGTTGTTATATCTACCTAAACCAGTTTTCAGCCATGGTCAACTATACGTAGCACTCTCTAGGGTAACATCACCGAAAGGCTTAACCATCTACCAGCCTGAAGACATTACATACAATGGTGTGAACAACATTGTATACAAAGAGATCTTCAATAATATCTCACACTAGCAAGGTAATAACTGTTTCTATTAAACAATTATACCGACTAACAATTCTGATGTATTTACATTCACTTATTATTTCTACAATTGTACTTTACATGTACTATAATGCTATGGAGTCCGAAGATTTACATAGAACCAAATTTTACTCAGGTTATATGTTATATTATTTACATCATAATAAATATTACTAATCTTATATAATCATAACTAATTATCGACTATCATGGTTTATTAAATTTACTTCTTACTAATTTTACAGGATACAATAAAAAAAAGCCATATGATTTCAACATTGGAGAAAAAAAGACATATATGGATTTAGCAATAGTGATATTTGTTTCAAATTATTGTTGAATTCTTATCTATCTATTCACTTTATTATGTACATTTTATTGTATTTCCCAACTGGATATCCCGTAAAACAAATTTTACGTATTTTAAAATTGAAGAATGTCGTTTCACATTTAATATTCTTTAAAAATTAGCAATATAAGTAATCCTTTATAACATGTTGTATTCTCTTAATGTTTAAACAAATAATAAGATAACTATTTTTAAAATTAACTTTTTAAATTTACAGAAAAGTAAATTATAAATTAGGAACAATTAATGTTTTTTAATTACAATAATGAGAATCTTCTCCTAACCACATATTACAATATTACAAAGTGTGGACTCAAATTTACAAATGTTATTTTCACATTTGAAAAAACTTCTTCAGATACTTTAAATCAACAAAAAAATATTTCAATACTAAAAATAAAAACTATTTTTAGGTCCAAAAATTATATGCAATAAACGTACCAAATGAACATCCAAAATAATAATCATAACAAAAATACATAAACTAAAAAAATTACATGATATTTTTAAAAAAAATATTACGGCACCGCCCGCGTGTAACTCGATATCACCCCTAGTTTCATAGGAAAAAGAAACTATTCGTTGAAAAGTAAACCCAAATTAACCAATCTTCTTCTGTCATCATGATTTCCAAGTACAAACTTTAAAATGCTGACTAAAATAAAGAAAAGCCGGCCCACGTCCAGATACACTAAATGTGAAGACGAACGGTTTGTTTGGTGAGTACTGTCGTTTCGATTACTTCGACCTATACAATTCTCTGAGACTCAATCTTCTTCTGATATCCCACTTCTTTCTTATATAGTGTACCAAGTTGCTTTCGCAGTTCTTGTGGAACTCTTGTTTAATCTTCTGATTCCAGTTTCCGAGCAGGAAACCAAGCCTCCACTGAACTTGACAGGTTTTTATTTCTTATATGGTTCTGTCCGTTCCAGCTTTTAGGGTTTTGTCATGTTCCTCTGTATGTGGCTGTGTTTTGTCTTGTAACTGCTTTCGTTTGCTTGGCTTCAGACAATCTCTGAAATTTAATCTTCTTTTGATGTCTCACTTCTTTCTTATACAAGATATGATATTACCGGATGATCTCAAGAACCTTATTGGATCAATCACATCTGTCAAGCGTCTTACTATATGTTCAGAGGTAATTAGTCAGTTGTGAGTCCTCGAACTCATTTATCGAATCCTTTGTTTAATATTTTTATCTTCTCTTTGTATAAATAATGGATCCAGATTCTAGAGATAGGTCAGCAGGATGGTTTTGTTTTCAAACGGCTTGAAGTTCTAAAGCTATGTGTGTGCAACAAGGATCCGTCGAATCTCCTTTGCAAGCTGATCAAAGATTCTCCTAACTTACGAGTCCGAAGACGTCTCTTACATGAATGTAAGTCACTTCGAGAAAACTTTTTTTTGTTGTTGGTCTAAGCCGCAGTATGGTCTTTATATAATTCTTCTGCTCGGTCTCAGAATCATGGGAATGATGAACGTAATTCAACCTATTCCTGTTCTCGAGTCTACAAATTTTTAACTGGCCATGACACTTTCGGAGACCACAAGATAGAGATAGTGCAGCTTAAAGGATGGCAACAATCTTGGCTGATACACTGGAACATTTTGTTCCAAGCCCTAAGATGATCAAGGAGTTGAGACTTCTTTCCTAGCCTTCAAACACAAGCGAAATCTTATTTGTTGAGGATCATATTAGGACTTGAACCATAATATGTTTTCATTTTTATAATAGTTTTAGCTTCATGATTTGTAAACCTATGTTGTGGTTTGGATTTTCAATTCTACCGTTTGGTACTGCTATTCTCTCTATTTTGGTAATTTTAACCGAATAATTACTTAATTCTACAATTGTCAACTAATAGTGCCTATTTTTGGTGCATTTCATTTGAGACATTGTCAATTTGTTTATGATGTTTTCTTGTATGATAAGTAACTCAACTTTTTATGCCATTGTTTGGATAACACGGCACCTCCATTGCTAAAAAAACAGAATATTGATCGACTTTATTATGAAATGGTTCACTGTAGGGTTCCTAAAGAAATGGATGAGGTTTGTTCACTGGCTTGCCTCGAGGGCTCGTGTTCAACTCCAAAAGCATCCAGCTATTAAACATGGTGTGTGTAATGGGTGGAGTATACATGTATGTTCATATTCCTCTCTTTTGTATTTCATTTTTTTTTCTTTTAAGTTTTTGCTATTCGATTTTTGATATATTCTGGTTAGAGTTAGTAAGGACTCAGGACTCTACAGTTTATCCCCCTAGTTAGATAAAAATAATAATAGATTGCTTGAGAAAAATGTCTAGGAAAAGCTAGAGAAAATTATTTTGTGTTTCAATATATTTTTCTCAACCAATCTATTTTATTTTCTTAGAGAAAAATCAGATATCTATCAGATATCTTCCCTCGTTTATAGAGAAGGGGATGTTCGACGATTTCGATTTTAGATGTTAGAAATTTGAGAATGGGATTTTATTTAGGGATTTCGTCAATTTAGGAATTGTGAGTGAAGATACAAACATTGTTGTTTTGTTTTAACATGCAATTAAACGTCGTTCAATCTATCTTTTTGGTCACTTAACGTCATATATAATTTGGTTAAGTCAAACAGAAGTTAGTGATATAAATATTTGTCAACAAAAAAATTTGCTCTTAAAACATATCAGGTTAGAGTTTGTAATGGCTAAATTTTTTAAGTTCGGCACTTAAATGTCGTATTTTCTTTTATTTTTATTTGATGTTTTGAAGTTGATTTTATGTTTTAATATATTTGATGTTTTGAGTCTTTTTTATGTTCAAAAATATCAACAAAATCTAATTCAAAAATTAAAAACCAGATATTAAATGACACAAGCTGTTGAGAAAACTCAACGGATGACTCTTTGTATTCGTTTTTTTGAATAGTTTTAACTAAATCTAAAAAGTACTTCTGTTGTAAATGAGTGTTTTGAAAACGTGAGAGAGTATTAAATGAACGAAACCCAAAGGACATCATGAGACCTCTTCACTTCAACTTAAACGAAAAGCACATAAGTAATAGTCTTTTCCTCTTCCAAGACTACTAAAAGCACTAAAGAAATAGTCTTTTCCTCTCCCAAAAAACTTCATCTCTCTCAAAATTTGAAGATGGAGAAAACGACTCAAGATACTTCTCGCAAGGTACGTTTGATTCAAATTTTGCCTGAAGATACTATATGTTTTTGTTTCAATATTCTCCTTCCTTAATCTGATATGATGGAGAAACATATATATATATATATGTTATATTACGTTTTATTTTAGATAATGCTATTTACTAAACATTGATGTAGTGAAACCAAAACGTACATGCATGGATGTCAGATTTCTTTGAGGTTAAACCAACACAAACATTTGAGAGCTTTTTGTCTAGAATTTTTTTTTTTTGCCAACAATATTTTACATTGTTCTATAGAATGCCATAATTGTGAACCAATCTTTTCTGTTTTTTTTCAAAATTCCTTTTAGCGTCTATAAATATATGTTTTGTATAGTGGTTGTCTCTAAATTTTTTTGTTGCACTATAAATTAATTTTATAAGGTACCAAACACCCAAAAAATATGTTTAATGTCTAATTGTGAACATTTTTTTTTCAAATGCGATAATTGTTTACATTATTGTTTTTCAAAAATCCGTTTATAAGTTTTTTGATTATTGCTTGGCTCTAATTTTTTATTGCATTAGAAATTAAATTTAAAAAGGTACGAACCAAAAAGAAATTTGAGTACCAGAAAAATATCAAATGATATCTCTTGAATTGGACAGATTAACAAGAAACTGTCTGATTAACTGTGTTTGGTTTCATGTGTGTAGCGGAAACCATCTAGGTTGATTGAGTCATATTTTGCTCAATGTGGAAAGTGTGACAAGTACAGGTCCATTGAATCCCAAGAAGAGTATGAGGAGATTAGAAGTGAAGCACTGAACAAGTCTTTTGAATGCAAGAACAGCTGTGAAGAAGCTGGAGATGTTGACGTGGAACATGATTCCTCGAGGATTTGGTTTCTCGATCATCAGCATGGTCTACCCAAAACCCCTCAAGGACTTAAGCGGATTATGGTTCTCAGAGAAAGAGGTGATCAAGCTGATGTATATTACCTTACCCCTCAAGGAAAGAGGCTAAGAAGCTGCAGGGAAGTTGCTGGTTTTATACAAGATAATGAAAGTTTCAAAGGCACAAATATTGAAGATATTTCTTTTGCTACGCCTAAACTGATGAAGAAGAAAACCAATTCTGAAGATGTTGCTCGAGCTAAAACAAAGGACAAGAAAACAAATGGAAATAATAGAAGACTAAAGAAGAAGTCTCAAGTCTCAAACTTGAATTCTGATGAAACTTCAGCTAGAACTGATGGCTGTACCAAGGGTAATGATCAAAAGATTCCTTTGACTTTGGAAAATGGTGAGCCTAGTGAGAAGACAGCAGAAGCAGAAACTCATACCCACAAGACTCTGAGGTAAGAAGTAAAGTTTCCACCCAAATACAGTACAAAACATATAAGTTTTAACTTCTTATAAACCTAATACGTTTCATATGCCAGGGAGGATAAACCATTGGGTGATGTTGAACGTTCTCCCGCTAAGAAAGGCTGTGATATTCTATCAAAGAAGAAACAAAACAAGGAATCAGTTGTAATGAACTCAGATGAGGAAGAGGAAAAACATATGCCTGATAGTCTTCAGAATGAGAAGCAAACTACTGACAAGTAAGGGTTACCTTCTAGCTATTCATGATTTAAGAAGATGCTACAATTAACATGTATCACACATGATAGGAGGATCGAATCATCAAATCTATCAAAGAAAAAGAAGAAAAGGGATAATAGAAAGAAAACTTCAGGGAAAAAGAAACAAGCCATCGACGACAATGACAGGTGAGTCATAACTTACAATTCAAAGTAGAGACAAGTTTCTGCTATAGTGTTGTCTCTTTTACTTTATTTCTTTGGATTTATATGGATGTTCTCTTCACTTTTATTGGAGTTCCTGTTTAAAAACTTGTCTTATAAATTTTACTTTCATAATGAATAGGGACAACGAGAAAGACGCTGGTGCTAAGAAACCACTTGTACAAGAGATAACTTCAAATGAAGTGATCATTGAAGAAATCGAAAAAGGAAAGTTAGATGGAGAAGTAGCTGTTCAAGGAAAAAAGGTGACTATTTTGCGTTTGCATCGTATCTACTTCTACAGCACATGCATTCTAAATGCTCTCTCAAGTCTGGTCTCTTTGAAATGATTGGTGGTTGTTTCAGGTGAGCATTCTCTATACAGGGAAGCTTAAAGATACCGGGAAACTGTTTGAGTCAAACTTGGAAGAAGCTCCATTAAGATTTCGCTTAGGTAAAGATTTCTTAGATATTTTCATTGTTGTTTCTCTCATCCTAAAACAAAATAAGCTTCCGTACTTTCTTACCATTAATGATAATGTTTCTTGCAGGTGGAGAAAAGGTCATAAAAGGGCTCCGTATTGGTGTTGAAGGTATGTATAGAGTCTTAACCAGTAGGTTATGTTTCAAATAAAAATTCATAAATGTTGATACCTGTTAAAGAATTCGGCTGCATCTCTACTTCTCAGGGATGCGAGTTGGTGATAAGAGAAGACTCATAATTCCACCATCTCTGGGGTATGTCGTAATGGTTGTCTTAGTTTGAGCATGTATAGATGATTCATCTCATGCATATTATTACTACAAAGCTGCTTAACAATGTTTATCTTGCTCTGGTTCATGTGATAAAACGCAGGTACTCAGAGGAGGGACCGAAGGAAGCTGTGCCTAAGAATGCATGGTTAGTCTATGAAGTGGAGGCAGTAAAAGTCAGATGATGCCAATGACCTTTTCATACAATCGTAGGGTATCTGCTACGAGTCATCTACTTGTTTTGTCTCCATGGACAAGTTCAGTGGCTACTGTTTTATTACCTTTTTGGGATTTTTATTTTGGCATTTTGCATAACTCAAAACTCTCCGGATTTTTCATTAAAAGACCTTTCAATCTATGTTCTATTGTGTTCAAGCTAGTTGCGGATAAATCACTTTGAAACACAAGTCTTCTGTTCACATCAAATCTTAGATCATCATAGGCATTGTCAGACACTAATTCTGTAAAAATCATTCTGAACTGAAAGAGAGAGATCATAACTTGAATGTTGCAACACTAATTCATGCATTAAGTTGGTTTCTAATTCTATCTCTCCATCTCTACTCAACCTCCAATCAAATGACTTGTCACTTATAAGGTGTTTGAAGACGTTTCGGTTGTTGCACTTGCGCACAAAAGTGATGAACAAGGAAAGGCTTAAGTGATGTTGCTGCTGATAACAAGACTTGACAAGGTTAATGTGTTGAATGAACTAAAAGATTCATAGGCTTCACGACTAAATTTGCATACAAAATTGTATTTAAATTTAGGATTACTACCTGCAATATGAACAAAATGCAAAAAAAGCAAGGTTGTATTCAAGCGACTTGCTTTAGTTCCAGACACACTTCATAAAAAAAAAGCTCAAACATTGCACAAGCTGAGTTGGTTTACTCTTTACTCTGAGTGTACAAGCAATAAACACTTAATCATAGAGACAACTTTTCAGGTTTAAGGTGATTTAGTTCTCTCTGTGGATTCGTAAGCAACATCAGCTGAAGAAGTATCTATGTCGTTGAGACCCAACTCCTCGTTTTGTTCCCACGATCTTTCGTACTCTTCATCTGTAGCTCAGAAATAAAAACAACATTTGTTACTTAAGACACGCGAGTCCTGTCCAAATTGGTATCTCAAGTCCTAATTTAAGTCAATTACATAATGCAGTTGAGGAAATTCAGAAGCAGAAATCAAAATCAACCCTTTGAGAGTGTTTATTTCTCTTTGATCTATAACAACGGAACGGATAACGGATACCAAATCAATGTCTGCATATTTTTTTTGGATCTTTTGTTTTCAGATGCAGCTTAAGGCTATAGTGAAGGAAGAAGGAGTTACTTACATGTGAGCTGATGGTCATCTTTGATATCATCTGTTACTGGTGAAATAAAGGAATTCGCTAATTCATCATCAAGAATCAAAGTCCATGGCTCTTCTAAGTTAAGGAGCTGCAATAATAGATAAGAAAAGAACAAAACAGCTTTATGATACAAACCAGACCTTAATGCTTTGCTTTTTCTTGCACATCAAGAACAAGAGAAGGTTAATACTCAACGGAAAATCAATAAGAGTTGCTACCTTGGTTAGCCTGGATCCAAAATCTCTCCATTTGTTCTTCTTGCTCTCATCCAAACTGTCGCCAAAAGTGAATCCATGGACTCTCGCTAAGCCTGTAAGAAATCATCACACTTAGGTCAGTACATAAGAGCTCCGAGCCTCCAATCCGTCATTGGCAATAACAAATCTCGCGAAGAAAAGAAATAAACAAAACTGGGATTCTAACGCTTCCAAACTCCAAAAACTGAAAGCTTTGTAAGAAAAACATAGGATACCTAGATCCCAATGACTTATGTGCCATGGTTCTCTATATATGATCTACAGTACTTGGACCACTTAAAATGATTTAAGGCTTGTATTCAGACTTGACAGGGTAATTTTTAGTCATACTTACTTTCTCTGATCTGTGTAACCAACCCTTCCACAGTTGTTACCATTCCACCAAGTGTACCACCAGCTAGTTCCAGATCAAGTTCTGGGATTTTCACTCCTGCAGTGTCCGACTAATATACGCAAAACTCATCATTAGTGACATAAATGGGGACATATGAGAAAGAGTTTTCCCCAAAATAAATTACACGCACTTCCTAGCCTATACAGTGGTGTCTAAGGTTTTCGACTATATGTTACCATCAGATGTGTTATATAGCCATAATAATAGTTCAGCAAGATTAAATAAGCCTATTCTACATCCAACCTCGAAGTTTGGCCACCTATCTGACACTTTCATAACACCTTCAGGTATCTAACTATTATTTTGTGTCAGGGCATGAGAATATAACATACCCTCACTTAGAAATGGAATTATGAAGATTTTCTACCAAATAAGATATAGCACTGAACTAAACTCATTGTCAAACCTTCTAACATTTTCTCCTGGTCCGCCATTTATCTAACATTTTCTAAAGAGATTACTGGTGAAGTACTACAGAAAACAAACAAACTGAAGCGAAAAACTAACCTTGATAAGGTCTCGGCTAAGGTCAGAGATGTTCCTCACAGAGAGACTAATCTTCTTTCCCTTTTTAGGAATTGCACCACCAGGCTTCAACTGCTCACAATTACCCAAAAATAATTAATAACCTAAATAACAAGCACATGTCTGCAAAATCTCTAGGATCAGACGAATGGAACCCAACCTCAGAATTGCGATAGCCACAATCATCACATGTAGATGCCATGACAATAACCTCCTGGAAGTACGGGATTTCTATTCTATGTCAAGTGGTAAACAACATCTAGGAGTTCACCACAAACAAAAATACGTAAAACTTATCTCAGAAAGCCAAGGAATGGAAAGATCCAAAATTTGAAAAGGATACTAGTCACAAACATCCGTGTCTCGCACAGCTTCCTACATGCTCCGCAAGTTGAAGGGAAAGTCATCACCTGTTAGACATGAATGAAAATAATGTGATAGATTGTCACCGTCTAAATTTTTACTTTAACATAACTGCCTTTGGCACTGCTTTCTTTTCTCAAGTGACCACAACCATGAACATTCAACATATATATTCTAAAAGTTGCAGACTCTGAAGTTACCTCTTCAGGAGCAGTGTATCTGAACAAGTTATCCGAAATATCAGTGCTGTTACTTTGAGCAATCGCCCGATGAGCAGCTGTTGCTCCAATTGCTCCATGGGGTAGAGCAGATGTTTCAGCAGAAGGTGTACCATGGCTTCTTTCTGACTGTCCAGTCTGAGATGAGGTAGCAAGATATCCAAGCGTTGCTTGTTGCTCGGGTGTTCGCTCATAAAACTTGATGGTTAAAGAGGGGTCTGGTGATGGAGCATGTCTGACATATATTGGAAACTTTTCATAAGAAAATAAAGAAAAATTAATTCCAGTTTTTTTGGTATTTCCAAGTTGAGTGTCCTTACGGGTTCTCAACGAAACTGTTTCCAGCAGGATCATCCAAAATGAAGGTGAAGGATGTCTCTGCTTTAGCGCAAGCTCGCAGTTTAGACAGGAATTGATCTATTGCTTCAGCAGTTTTGGGATCCACTTTCTGTGTCGAGCAAAATCTGTACTTTAATATTCCTCAAAAAACCATCAGACTAGCATATGAGTAAGTGTTCAGATCCAAGTCAGAATTCACCTTGCGTTCTTCTTGAAGGGCACTCAGTTCATCGGCAGCCCGCGCTAATATCCCTTCTACCTGGAAATTAAAATAAGGGGAGTTATTGACAAGTAACTGAAAAATAGGAAAACCAAAAATCTTAAACTCCACTACAAAAGAGTTAGCAAGAACAAGAGGGCTCCAATGGCAATCTTCTCCATAGTCATTACACGACCACCAAATTGTTAAATGAGTAGACAAGGCGATTTTTAGGTTGTTCAAAGACTTACTGTAGACAAACTTCCACGTTGGGCCTCTGGTGGAATCTCAAAATCTATTTCAGGAATCTGAAAGCATGTATACACACGAAATACTATTAGTTTCCTGCTTCAAACCAGGAAACTAGCAAGACAACTCACCTTAATAGTGGCTGATTCAGATTTCACAACTTGCCGGTCAAGTGTCTACAATCATACAGAGATAAGAAGGTAAAATTAGCTTAAGGAGTGAGAGACAATAAACTGGAATTTCAAGTAACTTATAATAATAGTGGACGGCTATATTCTACCTCATGGTACGTCCATTTCTAAATGAAAGACGAAAATGCATTGAAAAGAAAAAAAGTTCAGATTTGAATAATGCACCAACCTTCACATCTCCAGCTAAAACCTCTAGATGGTAAGAACATCCTCGGGGTTGAATCTCGCCAGCAAACTGAACTTCGTTATTCCTATAAAATAGATCAGAGATAAAATTAAAGGCTTTACCTTTTCAGTTCAGAAATAAAAAACAGAAAATATCTAAAATTGAATTGGTTTTCAAAACAATTAACCCTGCTCAAATCGAATACTTGAAAAGCATCTCAAAATCGGTAAAAACTGTACCTTTCTCCGCAATGCGGACATTCAAATGCAGATAATAAGACCTGTAACCAGAAGTAGGTTCGCAGTAAGCTTCTTACCGCTGAATAAAACATACAACCAATTAAAACTTTGTCGATTTTTGGGAATGTGGTCAATTAACATTGAGTGAAGTATGAGAAATCTAAGTTCAGAAAATCAACAAAATGGATACCCTTCAAAACAGAGTATGACATACCTTCCTGAAGTGAGGAATTAATGTCAATAGAAATCTTGTCGTTCCCTGGAAAACAAATAAGAAGTTGATTTATGTACAGAAGAAGGATCAGGAGAGAGACCAAGAAATTCTCATACAGATTATCACAACTGAAGTAACGAATTTGATTGCCACAGAACCACAAAATATCAGTAGTTTCACCAAAAGCTTCTCAGTCCATCACCAAGATCTAGGCAATAAGTTGCGTTTCATCCCGCTTCAGTTCATAGTAAATTCAAGAACCATTGGATTGCAGAAAGAACTAATGTTATTCCTGAAGTACAATACAGCTATGAGCATGTAAACTATTGGAAACAAGCTGAAGTCAAAGTAAAAAGGCTTAAAATACTAGCCTGTTTCCTACACCCATAGCTAAGCTTCTATAGAGAATTCCATTTGTAGACAACAATGCAGCGGCCTTGCTACAAACAGAGACACCAGTCAATTGTATATGTATTGTGAGGATGAGAGACGTACATTTTCTCCGCAGCATATGCACATGCTCTCGACTACGTAAAGAGGAGCACCGAAGGAATGATCAGCGGAAACAGCTTCAACCACCGATCTGACATCGATTTGTTGATCATTTCCATTGTCCGTCATCTTTGAAGTTTCTCCAATCAATCTCAAAAATGTTCAAACTACGAATATTAGGAAGAAACATATAATAATAAGCTAAAACCATGAAACTTTGTGCCCATCAAGAAGCTATTTTTTGACAAGCATGAAACTGTGTTCGATAAACAAACCTTACACTAAGAATCTATAAGAGCTATTTCAAAGCTTACTACACGCAAAAGCTTAAAACAAGAAACGGAGGTCAATTTGTTAATGCCAAAAGAATTCAAAAAGAGTTAAACATTTTATATCAATTCCTGACGGAAGTAACAACATGGAACCAAACAGATTGGCTAGAACTTAGTCGAAGATGTATATTAATGGAATTGGAATCAAAAAAAAGAAAAAGGGCAGCGAGTAAAAAGAGAAATACCTTTAAATTTTACAAACTGTGTTGTGGAGATTACAGGTTTTTCAACACAAAGACGACGAGAACACTAAAATGTTCTCGAAACGGCGAGAGAGTAGGAGAAAGACACACGTGAGGAACACGTGTTATGTACATAATCAATTTTGGTTTTGGGCTTTTTTATTGCATTAGGTCATCGGCTCATTCAATTTTTCTTCACTTATTATTTGTTAATAAATCGTCACATCAAACATATTTATACTGAGGCACAGTTTCTAAGTTTCTATTTACTAGAAAACACACTTATCAGAAAATAGATATTTTCCTTAGTTTTTTTAGTGTGAAATAACATTTTTAACCTCAATTCTTAATTGATTTTTTTTGGCAAAAAAATGAGGTAAGATTTTAAATCTCAGCTTTTAAAAAATGTGTGATTCTGATATTCTCTTTACCTACCGAGGTTTTAATACATTTTAATGCATTACTGTTAGGTGGTTAGGGATCAAAATCCAAAGTATATCCATAGAAGTTTTTGAAGACAACCTCTGCAACAAAAGACCACTGTATGACAAATGTGGTGAATGGTCATGTTCAAAAGACGATAAATGGGATTTTGGCATTGATAAAACCCAGACGATGAGGGTTATTCCGATTCGAGCTGGTCTTCGACTAAACGAGCTGAAGAAAATCGTCTCCACGCACAACAACAGACCCACAATAGGTTAATTGCCACATGGCTGTTAATTCTGCATTTTACATACTATTTGTGTGAATATAACCACGTGGACACAGCTTCAGACTTACTTTGTCAATAACTGTTATGTCAATAGGTGTAGAAAATAGAATACTACTTGCATGGATATGTCCACATGGACACATCTACGTGGAAGGTTGTACTTTCTTTATATCATAAAACCAGCAGGTATCCTTTGGAGTTGTACACGATAGGCTGTGTAGTCATGTTCACGTGGATACACTTGACCACCATCTTTCATCTACAGAACTGCCACATTTTTCACTTCGTAGTCATGTCTATATGGACGTCAAAATTGACCACAAATTAATCAAAAAGACAACAAAATACCCTACAATTTAACACGCATTATTATGATGTTTGGAGTGTAATACACATTGCAACATTTTTTCATCTTTCATGAACCGTATATTTTTTTATAGATAAAGTATTTGTGGACAAAAGAATCATGATAATATATGATAAACAAGAATAGTATATTTTTTTTAATATATGGTTAATTTGGAGAGACAAGTTTTGTATGTAAATCATTTTAGTTCTCAATATAAGTCTTCGTTTGTTGCAAGGTATTATAGAATTTCGAGTTTAAGAAAAAATCAAAATTATATAAAACCTTATAATTACAAATCAGTTTTCAAATGAAAAAAAAGAAAACAAACTTAATTATCAATTCATATTTGATTACATCATGGAGAGATATCTATACGATTCATATATACAACAACACCATATCCACGCGACCATGTCCATGCCACTATGTCCATGCCACCATATCTACGCCACCATCTCCACGCCAGAATGTCCACGCCACCATGTCTATGTCACCATGTCCACGCCAGCATGTCCACGACACCATGTCCACACCATTATTTCCACAACGTCATATTATTACTTAATGTCCTTTCTATAAATTGATAATCTTTTAAATTTCATGTTGATGTTTGTAATCTTGGTAATAAAACCAAAAAAGAATAAAATAAAATGGGGAAAAATTATTGTCCATGAGATTGAAAAGGCTATGACTAGTAGATTTCTTAAGGATTTAAAGATTTCACAACTAAATGATTCAAGGAAAGATAAATAATACCAAATCTGAATTTTAGTTCTCCAAGATCTGTAGGGATCGAACCGCCCAAATTTATCTCACAATCTTTCCAAAGAAGTTCTTAAAGGTGAGGATTTGAAGATTTTTGTGAAAAAAATCGGAGGAGACGGTGGATGGTTGATCGATGACAGATTTGAGAGAATAAGAGAGAAGGGAAGAAAATAATTAATAAGATGAAGAAGAAGAAGATTGAGAAGAAGAAAAGAAGATTGAGAAGAAGAAAGAGAAAGCTTAGAAGAAGAAAGAAACAAAAAAAAGACCCAAAAGAATAAAGGGAAAGCTGAAAAGAAAAAGTAAATATTTTTGGTTTACCAAAATTTTAGGATCAAGGCCAAAACAGATTTTTCATTCTCCAAAAGTGTCATAACCACCTAAAGTGTTTATTTTGTAAAAAAAACTTAAAAGTGTCTCAAAGTGTAAACCACTCTAATAAGTATAGTATTATTCTAAATCTCAGAAATGAAAATCTAATAAAGTATAAATAAAAATATTCAGAACAAAAAACTATCAAAATGGATTTTTTTATTAAAGTCAAGCAGCGAATTCAGATCTACAGTGAATAAATAATACGGTCAAATTCTCGTGGTCAATCTCGATGTTGACTCCATAATTGACTAAACACTCGTTGAAAAAAAATAATTAAATTCTTTGACCAGAAATGATTGAATCTACTAAAATAAATATCAAATTAAACGAAGTAAATGGAGACGTCAAACATGAATTCAAGCTATCAAAAAAGGAGTTTGTGAAGACGAAGACAGCCGATTCCACACACATACTACTCATTTCTCATTAGTTGTCTACTTGTTAGTTTTTATGATCCTTATAAAAAATCTCTGAAATCATTAATACTAAAAAATCATTTTCCCACGTTTCTCTATAAATTCACATTATGTTCCTTCATATTACTCTTAAGCTGAAACTTTTGCATATTTTTTCAATAGACCATTCAATTCTTTATTTTGCAGAAGACGAACCTGGTCCTCCAGATATTTCTATTTACAGATATTGACAGTTATAGTTTTGCTACAATAGTTTGGTGGTAGAAGGAGGGGATTACCTAGTCTAAACATCAACACAAAGAGGTGTGATGACTGATGGTCAGAGCCTACAGGAGATCATTTCTAAGTTTATTGAGGAACATTGCAAGGTTGACGAAGACCATAATAAAAAGTTTAATGATGCGATTTCAAACATTACTCAGTAAGTCGAGAAGATGACCGGTGAATAAGCAACCTTGTCTCGGGCGAACATCGAGTTACGACCTGAAATGGCACAAGTACCAAAACTAATAACTCTAATTACATCACAACTTCTTACGCCATAAGCACTAGATGGAGTTAATGGAACTACACATGTAGGATATGGTGAAACCTTGGTCACGACTTTGGCATGAATGAATCTTGGGTAGATTCCAATGAAAGATGGATAAAGAAGTCACAGCGATGTGCTTCCACCATCCGGAGGAAGTTTGAATCATATCAACACTTCTCTCCCGCCTTCTTCACCAACATTTTTTTCCTTAAAGATAGATCAAAGAAAAGTCAGGACTCCAAAGTCTGGAGGAAAGTGTGGACCAGTCTAGTTCAGGCCAAGTCAGGTCGATTCTCAAAAAGAAGTTGATCCTAGAAATTTTGATTACATCTATAGGCTGACCAGTGAAACGCGAGAAGAGCTCAAATATGTAAACTCAAAAGTTCATCACACCTCAAGTGCGGCACCAAAGATTGAACGTGTCGTAGAAGAAACTAAGCAGAATCCAATCTCGAAGAGAATCGAGAACACCAAGAAAAATATTTTGGGAAGCTGAGACTTCTTGTTTGTGAAGGGAAAACCGATCCCGTATCAAACCTAACTATATTTCGAATTGCAGTTGGGAGAGGTTATTTTAGTGAGTATGAAAAAGAAGTCGGATTGTGTAAACTATTCGTTGAATATCTCTCGGGCCTTGGTCCCGATTAGTTCTCTCAATTAGAAAAACGATTTAACAACTGTTCTTTTCACAGCTATATGCCAGCTTTCTGAAACAGTATTCAATATATATTCTGAAGACAACTTCAAGAGCAGAACTATGGGCTCTTTCACATTGACTCTGAGATTCTCTCCGCTCTTACATTATAAAGTTCAAAGAAGTCATCGCAACAATGCCAATATTCAATGACAATACGACTTTGGAAGCTTTGAAGAATGGGCTATGGCACGATTCAAGATTTAAAGACGATCTCACGGTCAACCGATCGGCAAATTCAAAATAAAATTCACCGATGTGCGAGTTGGTCAATAGTCGAAGAAGAATGATAGGTATTGTCCGAACATTACAAGAATACAAGGCCTCATTCCATAAGAAAATCTACCACTCTCTGAAGTGATAGGAATGACCGAAGAAAACATGGAGAACCTTACTAATGTTTAGTTGGTGTCAGATTTAGAATAATAAATAGATCATGCCCATTAGAAAAAGGAATATTAAAATAAGCCTTGAAGAGGATTAGTCTGGACAAAGTCAAGAGAAGAGGTCAAGGAAATAAATTTAAACATATGAGTTAAAGAGACTTAAAGGATAAATGAATGCAATCAATGGGAAAAAGAAAACAATTTAATGAGGATTGTAAGTGTCAATTCAGAGAAATAAAAGATAACTAAATATTTTTTTTGAACTCAAATACTTCAACTCTCTACTCTTTATTCCTTTATCCTTAGCTAGAATATTTTGCTCATTACTAATTGTATATCATTACAGACTGAATATACTACCCCAAATTCTCTCCTTATTCTATATAGATCACCACTCTGTCTTTCTGGTTCTCGGTTATAAGGTATATGAACTCTTGCACTAGGGAAAAGCTGAAGTTCTCGTAACTTTATTAAAAAACAGAGCAGTCGTTTAAATAGACTTAGCTCTCATATAACGACTTACCGAAATAAACGCATAACTACTTGGACTATCTTCCTACAAACGTAGAAGACCGGACTTATTCAAACAGACTCATTCAACAAACTTCAAAGATTAAAGATATGTTTATTCTTCAAATCCTCCTATAAACTGGAACATCTTGCTTCCAGTTTAATCTTCCTTCAGACACACTCCCAAGCTTCCTCTAAGATTCTCAAATGCATCGAGTTTCACAGCTTTTGTCATCAAATCTGCTTGCTGCTCTTAATTAGTACAGTACTCCAAACATATCACCCCATCATTTACCAAATCACGTAAGAAATGGTACCTCACATGGATATGTTTACTTCTTCCATGAAGAACTAGATTTTTTCAAAAGTTTGATGGAAGAACTATTGTCACAGTACATTATAATACTTTCTCCTTGAGCTAACCCAATTTCTCCAAGTACATTTTGCAACCACATTTCATGGCCAGCTCCATTAGCCGCTGCTACAAATTCTGCTTCTGTCATGGACAGCATAACAATCGCTTGTTTTTTCGATGCCCGTGATACAACTCCTCCTCCAAACATGAACACACACCCGAACGTATTTTTTCTATCATTAGTATCACCAATATAGTCACTATCTGCATATCCAATCATTTTCTGTTCTCCTTCAAGCCTATACTGAATTCCAAAACCAGTAGTTCCTTGAACATACCTCAAAATTCTCTTTGCAGCTAGCATATGTTGCTCGTTTGGATTTATCCATGTAGCGGCTAACCAAATTGACAGAGAAGGTTATGTATGGTCGTGTGGCAGTTAAATACCTCAAGCTTCCAACTACTTGTTTTTAATGTGGTGGGACCGTTATATATGGTCATGTGGCAGTTAAATACCTCAAGCTTCCAACTACTTGTTTTTAATGTGGTGGGACCGATCTTTGATCCAGGTCCCTTCTTTAAGAGCTTGGACCAATCGGGTTTCTAACCGAGTTGCACTCTTCCAATCCAAAAATCTTCAATGTATCCTCTACATATTTTCT
Source organism: Schrenkiella parvula (assembly GCA_000218505.1). NCBI lineage: Eukaryota > Viridiplantae > Streptophyta > Magnoliopsida > Brassicales > Brassicaceae > Schrenkiella > Schrenkiella parvula. The sequence goes on along the minus strand of AFAN01000042.1, from coordinate 74,378 downwards.
TGGGCTGATGAAAATTTTGTCTTCGTCTTGAATTACTTCCACTCCTACAAAGTACTTCATATTCCCGAGATCGGCCATGGAGAACACCTTCATCATGGATGCCTTGAACTCCTCCAACATTGTTTCTGAATTTCCTGTATATATCATATCACCCATGTCTAAACTTACGATCAAATTGCTTTCTCCCTCTCTTTTGATAAATGATGTATGCTCATAGTAGCATTTATTAAACCCTTCTTTAGCAAGTTTAGGAAAATGAAAAAGAGCAGTGGATTTTTTTTTGGACAATTGGATAAGAAAATGATTAAATCTCTAATTTTTAGTCTCAAATCAAAACGACGTTGTTTGCACAGCTAAATTTTGCAATATAACGATTGACTAATGTTTAGTTAGTCAAAGTAGATTTACAGATCATGGAGTTAAGTTCGGGGAGATAATTTGAATTTTACTTTCGTCTGGATGAATAAAACACTGTCTCACAGTCTAGATACTAAAAAGCACAACGGCTTTTGTTCGGATTGAAATACGCCATTTTCCCGCTATAATCATTAATAAAATTGATAATGTACCTTCTGCCACATTCGGAAGTTGGTGATATTGGCCGGCATATGTCGTTGTGGACTAGCTCCAGTCCTCGACTTGCATTCCATACACTCTGCTTTGGGACAGTTGAGCGAATTTGTTTTTCCTTCAAGAAAATTTCATGCACGGCTCCTCTGTTGTTGATTTTCGGTAAGCCGGTCACCATATCTTTCTCAGCAAGTGTTTATAAACCTTTGTGGTTAAGGTGTCCAAATCTCTTGTGCCACATCTCCTCCACAGCTTCCGTAGCTACATTGAGACATCTTGTATCTTTCTTGTCTGTTTGTTTTGCCTCAGCCAAGATTACAAACATCTTGTTTGTAGATATGATTGAGCGCATGATCAGCTTTTGCAGCTGTTTGTGCTTTATACAAGCTATTGATTTTCTCGAAAAGACCATTAGAGAAACTGCGGCTTTTAGCTGTGGTCTCTATTTAAGTATATCATAAGGTCTTGTCTAGAAGAATCGAATTTTTATATATAAGGTATATTAGAAGATGTCGATATATAACATCATTGTTGGATACTGAATAAGAGAGTGTAATGCACAAAATACAAAAGCGGGTGGATCTGATAGAAATGTGAGGAGTTTTACAAGATGTAAGAGAGAATTACAAGGATAAGAGTATCTTCATTTGGAGATATTCTATGAGACTCTCACCAATAAAATTACGAAAAATAGAAAAGGTATATAAAGGAGAAAAATGAGTTTCTCAAACAAGATATGTTGAGAATTTTATAAAAATCTTTTATGACAGATGTTTATTTTTAGTTGGGCTCATTTTATTTAAATATTAAAAACTTAATTAATAACTAAACTCTATTAAAATATAAAGATTATCTAGATAATATTTTCATTTGAGATATTCTACCATTATGGATGCTTTAAGATAACTCACACTGCCAAAAAATGATTTTGAGTTGAACGTCAAGAACATAATAATGTTTCTTGAGAATTTGCATGTTTCCCCTATTGTAATAAGTAAGACATTTTTCTTTAGATTTCATTCTAACAAATAATTTAGGTGTACGAATACTTGTAGTAGGGACTCAAGATCTTAACTCATGTTTAAAGATTTTTGTTACATATTTATATAATTTTTGTTTGGATTTTAATCTAAACTAATTTAAGTGAACACTCTCTCCCCTTTTAATAGTTACAAATGAGATGAGCCATTTTAAAGGTGAATTCTATTACTTTTTCAAAACCCAAAAAGAAAATAAAAAGCACTCTCCAGTTCATTCAGAAAGCAAATATTCAAAATAAAATAAACCAAAAACCAAACAAAAAGTTCATAAAGATTGTAAAAAAAAAGAAAAAACTAGAGACAGTTCATCTTCCGACAAAACCAAAGGGTTTATTGATGCTTAATCCAAAGGGCTCCTTTTGATGCTTAAACAAACAAAGGGATCACTTCATGCACAAACTCAATCTTCTGAACTACAACTTCCACTGCTTGGCCCTCCAACATTTTCCACTTGTTTCGAAGTTTCGTCTTCATTTCCACTGGCAACAAACTCCATTTTTGCTTCACATGTTCTTCATCTATCCCAAAACTGGCAATATGTCCAAGAAGGAAAGAGTTTATAGACCAATCTGTCTCATCCACCATTCCACCTTCAGGTTCCGGAGACTCCAGCTTAATCTTCTTCATCTTAGACTCAACCTCAGATCCCCAAACCAAATCAGACAACTCAAAACATTTATGATCATAAGTTTTCGTAACCGATGGTGTTACACCATTCTTCTTCTTTGTCATGTACGTTTGCTTTAGAGTACGAATCTTGTTTGTGAGTCTATACAGACTCTTACCTTCGAACGTTATTGAATTCTTCACCAATTCGTAAAATCCATGCATATCTTCGTTATGAGTCTTACCAGTTTTGATCTTGAACTTTAGCATGCCGTTTAAGATGACAAGATCATCTTCTTCGCTCCAGAGTCTTTGGAAATAAGACTTTTTTGTCGTTGTCTCTGTTCCGACAATCTCTTTCTCATCATTCTTCTTGGCTTGTTTGGCAGTACTCACGGACGTTGTGGCCTCTTTTTCATTACGCGGCCTCTTCTAAGTCTTCTTCAGTGAATCTGAATCTGCAGCAGTCGACTCGGTGGTTTCAGGCTCTGATTCACTGTCAGTCTCGGGCTCATCAGACGGAGTTTGAACGGGACTCTTGGCTTCTCCTTCTGCTTCTTCTCCTTCTCCTTCTTCTTCTGCTTCGTCTTCTCCTTCTTCTTCTACTTCTTCTCCTTCTTCTCCTTCTTCTTCCTCAGATGAAGAACCGGAGGTCTCTTCTTCGCTTAGAGATGCCGTCTGTGGATCTTGCAACAGTTGGTCATGCTTTTTAGTCATGTGAACAGTCAGAAAGAGAAAGAGAGAGAGAACGGAAGATAGAGAGACGAATTTGGAATCTTTAAGGTTTATGGAGAATGAGATCTACCATGCATATATAATATAAGTGACAAGAAGTTATCGCGAAACACTCATAATTAATAGTAATTAAGTAGCCTATCCTCTTGGCCAATAGATGCAATAGACTTTTGGAATTCCTCAATTTTTTTTTTGTTTTTTTTTGTTTTTAACCAAGTTAATAGAAACAAACTTTTTGAACCACTTTTGGCACTCTTCTCATCATTATCTCGACTGTCTCAATACCAACAGCAAATCTGATTTCATAGTTCGGTTTATCTCACTATTTATTTGGTTCAACTATGGTTCTTGTTTAAATGGGTCTCCGTTTTTAAATTTTAAGAGTGTAATCTGTTTCTAAGATTATGTAATTGTGTAATATCAAAGTGGGAATCTGTAACTTTTTTTTTAATTTGTGAATATCTTGTTGAAGCCCTTGAAATGCAAACAAAATCATATTCACTTATAGATCCTACCGTCATAAAAATTCAATGATTTGGATAAGTCTAATCTCACAACGTTTAAGATCATTGATCTAATATAAATATTTTTGTATTATTAACGTTTAATAACAAAATAATTTTTTCCAGTATTATTTATTTTCTCATGGTATCTAGGTAGACAATTCTTGAGAATCATGTTTCTCCATTAATTTTACGATCTCTCTTGAGAGAGAGATTATGGAGAAATCAACCAACAGAGGTGATGGTGTTGGAAACAGTGTTGAAGACAGTGGTAACCGAGACAATCTTATACCATGCAAGATTTTTGAACAGCGTTAGTCGTATTCGGTCAGCATTGGTTGGCTTCAGACAGCGTTGATCGGATTCAGACAAGACGGTTAGGCAATTGGATGACCCAGTTATGATCCATGCGCCTAGTTTAGGCAGAAACAATTATTGGATTAAAAACGCAGACAAAAATGCTTACTGCATGGACGGAAACGGTTACTGAGTAGTTTTCCACAAATGTTAGTAAAATGGGTGTGGGAACGGTTTCTTGGATGCCGGAGCGATTCTAGGGACGGTTTTCTACACATTGGTCCATCTTTAATCATTTCCAAGGGAAATTTCGCAGGATTGAGATAGAATAAGAATTATAAAGATTTTGAGAGAGAAAATAGAGAAAAATATCGAGAGAAAAAGATATTGACCGAGAGTTGGCTTAGCCGCGATCGAGCTGGTGACTCGGGCCGTGAGGAAGGATCAGGCTGTTTTGTTTTAGGTGAAGTGCGCAAGAGGTGTCAGAACATGAACCGTGAGACTAAGGTGAGTCCGTGACCGTGGGCTACATAGGGTCGGATCTTACGTGATTCACTTGGTCTAGGTTTGCTAGGGATTATATAACTTGCTTGCTTATCCTGATTCTATGTTTTGCTTGGTTTGGATCCGATGATCGATCCCATTCACTTGGGCATTCGCATCAGACAGTGCGTTTAGGGCGTGATGGTCGCTAAGACATGCATGGATCACAAATGTTGGTCCAGTGAGTTGGGGATGGTCAGGCTGGTCAAGCGCCTATTGAATATGCGTATCAGATTGATTGGATTATTGTATGATGTGATTGTTATGTGGTTAAGCGTGATGGAATGACCGCTCTCACTCAGCCATTATCTTGCTTTTGCCTCCTTTGTGGACGCAGGTAAGGAAATGGAGGGAAAACAACATATTACCCTCTCCAAAGTATCATATAGCAACATATAACCACAAATTTATGCCCTCGTCCTATATCTTTCCGATTTTAAAGTTAGACTCCTATTTCCCCATAATTTGAAAGATCGAAACGTATTTCCCCATAGTTATTGGTTTCGACGGTTTGTGACCTTAACCGAATACGAGATCACTTATACCAAATACCAAATACCAAATCGAATTTAAAATCCGACCGATATCAAATCTGCGCCGTCGAACCGCGTCGTAGACCCTGTTTAAGAATGGAAATCCCCAAATTGATTTTTAAAAATCGAAGAACCCTAAAAAATTGAGAGGCTTCTGGGTCGAGTTTTTTTAGGGTTCTTAGAAAAAATTTGAAAATTTTAGTTTTTAGGGATTTGAGATCCGAATTGGGAATTTTTGGGAATAAAAGCTTGGGTTAGTTTTAATTTTGGTTTATCCAATTTAATCGGGTTGTAACTGGGTTGTAATTGAGTTTTAATTGGTTTAATCTCGGTTTTAATAAATTAAATTTTATTCGGTAAACAGTAAACTGAGACGAATTGTGGTTTGTGTAGGTTTTAGTTTTGATCTTTCAAGTTATGGGGAAATACGTTTCGATCTTTCAGATTATGGGGAAATAGGAGTTTAACTTTACAATAAGAAAGATATATGACGAGGGCATAAATTTGTGGTTATTTGTTGCTATATGATACTTCGGAGGGGAAATAGGTTGTTTTCCCGGAAACGGAGCATGCTGAACCGCGAGACTAAGGCACAAGATTGGGAAGGATGGTGGATTCGGTAGAGGGTTAAGTATAATGTATAGCTTATAGCGAACTGATCATTGTACTTGAAACCTCACTTTATTTATCCCAATTTGTTTTAATGCTAAGTGACTTGACTAGAATGCTTAAAAGCTGAAATAAAGTATGGAAAATTTTTAAAAGTGACCCAAGTCTTACGGCCGCGGTCATGAAAACTGGGTTAGGGCGTTTCAATTAGGTATCAGAACATGGTCGGTTCTAGGACAGTGTTAGCATAACGAGTTAGTGGGTCAAACCCATCCTTCCAAGTGCCTTATGTCTCGCTGTAAGTTATTTCTTGCTCTGAAAAGTTTAAGTTAGTGAGGGCGCTACCTTACCCGCGCTGTGGCCATTACAAATGGCTAAGAGCAACCATAACACGAGAAGGACCAATGTGGAAACTGGGGAAAATTCAGGGAATAATCTCCCACGGAATGGGGCAGCAGATCAGAAAGCTGAGAATAACAACTTGGGTAACAATGGGAATCCCGTGAATCAGAAGAATGGTGGGGCTCCGATGGGTTTGGAAGCAGTGTTGGGTTTACTGGCGCAAGTGTTGGAAAGTTTGCTAGTTGTGTTTGTGCCCAATGCACCAGCACCGAGAATCAATGTGGAACATGTGGTGGAGGAAGAAGATGTGTTGCCCATGAAAAAGAACCCGTCTTACCTCAAGGTGATGGACCACATGTGGAACTAAGTTCTTTGCGGGTGGATCAAGGCTTATTAAGGCGGAACAGTGTTTTGCTAGGTTGAAAAGGAACTTTGAGTCAATATGTTATCCTGATGCTTATAAGAAGGACACAGTCGTACACTATCTCAATGGCGATGCGCATACTTGGTGGCAGGGTGTGGCGAGCCAGATTAGTGGAAGACACTACACTTGGCTAACTGTCTGTGGGAAGTTCAGGGCTATGTTCTTTCCGGTCGAGGCATTTGATACGCAGGAAGATACGTTCCTTAAGCTGGAACAAGGAACCATGATGGTGCGTTAGTACGAGGCTGAGTCTGAGCAGCTTAAGAAGTATGTTGGTCATGAGGGCGAGGATGTTGGTCATGAGGGCGAGGACGAAGGGTCCTTGTTTTCAAGTTTATGCGTGGTATGCGTATCGACTTAAACACTCGATACAGGATCCGAAACTATGAATATGTTGCCGAGCTAGTGGAGAAGGCCGTAGAGTAGGAAGTTAGAATAATTGCGGAAGCTAAGTTGCTGGGAACTGGACCGCAAAGTCATTCTGGAAAGGATGTGGGGAAAAATGAGAAACTTGGGAAGAGTGTTCCGACTAGCAAGTTAAATGTGGGATGTAGTGTGTGTTCGGGTTTGCGGAAGATGTGGGAGCATTCATGACTGCTTTTGGAGCATGTCACTGCTGTGGCAGTATGAAACATAAGGTGTGTGACTGTTTAAAGAAGGATACTAGGCCTAAGTATTAGGGAAAGGGTACCGAGGAGAGATTGTGCTACAAGTGCGGCGAGGCTGGACACTTCAAGAATCAATCCTTGAAGTTGTCCCAACAGTGTGGGAAACGGGCAAGTGATGGATTGCAGCCATGTGGCTGAACCGGGTTACTGTGAAGAACAAATACCCTCTTCCATGGATAGACGAGTTGTTGGATCAACTTTGGGGTGCTATGTGGTTCTCTAAGATTGATATGGCTTCGGTTTATCACAAGATTTTGATAGCGGAGCTGGATATCATTCAAGAGTGCATTCAGGACGAGATATAGGCAGTATGAGTTTGTGGTCATGCCCTTCGGATTCACTAACGCGCCTACCACGTTCATGAATCTGATGAACAACGTGTTCAGGGATTGGTTGGCTGAATCTGTGATCATTTTCATAGATGATATCCTAGTCTATTCAAGAAGCTAGGAAGAGCACAAGGATCATTTACAGACCGTGATGTAGGCAGCGAGAGCATAAGTTATTCGCTAAGCTTAGCAAGTGTAGCATTTGGCAATGGAAAATCGGGTTCTTGGGTCATATGGTCTCGGACAAGGGAGTGTCTATAGATCCCGAAAAGATCAAGGCAATCGTGCATGGGCCTAGACCCAATGATGCGTATGTGATAAAGATCTTTCTGGGATTGGCTGGGTATTACCAAAAATGTTTCAAGGGTTTTGCAAGCATGGTGCAGCCGATAAAAAGTTAACCGGAAAAGAGGTTCAGTTTGTATGGACAGCAGAGACTAAAACGAGTTTCTCTAAGCTCAAGGACATGCTCACAAGTATTCCATTGTTGGCCTTGCTAATGACCGACAAGTCTTATGTGGTCTACACCGATGCGTCTAGAGTTGGGCTCGAGTGTGTTCTGATATAACAAGGTAAACTGATCGCATATGCTTCAAAGCAGTTAAGAAAGCATGAAGGGAATTATCCGACCCATGATCTGGAGGTCTTATCTCTATGGTGCAAATGTCTAAGTCATCACGGATCATAAGAGTTTGAAGTATATCTTCAGTCAACCAGAACTAAATTTGAGGCAAATGATATGGATGGAGACATTGTCTCATTTGACTGTAAGACGCAGTGCCCCAATCTAGTGGCTGATGCGTTGCTGATCAAGCGAATCTGTTGAGCAGGGTACGGTTGGCTCAGGCAAGTGATGAGATTTTTTGTCCAGAGTGGCGAAGAAGGAGCAGGCTGGGTACCAGACTTCCAAGAACGGGACAATTGTGGTGAATGGCCGAGTGTGTGTTCTAGATGACAAAGGGTTGCGAGAAGAAATATTCAAGGATGCACATCACTTAAGATTTTTAATTCATCCCGAGGCGACTAAGATGTATCGCAATCTGAAGCGGTACTACCATTGGGTTGGGATGAAGAGTGATGTGGCAAAATGGGTTGCTAAGTCTCCAACCTATCAAATGGCTAAGGCCGAGCATTAAGTTCCAAACGGATTGTTGCAGAGCTTACCCATTCCAAAGTTGAATTGGGACATGATCATGATAGATTCATTACTCGATTACCGACTTGCGATTATAAGAATACAATCTGGGTGATAGTGGACCGGCTGACCAAGTCTGCACATTTTCATGCAATTTACAAGAAGGACAATGCAACGATATTGGATAAGCTATATGTTGAACATAACGTAAGGTTGCATGGAGTATTGTTTAACATTGTGTCAGACCGGGACTCTAAGTTTAACTCGGTTTTTCTGGAAGGCAATGTAAAAGGCAATGGGGACAAAGATCCATATGAGCACGGCTTATCATTCCCAAACTGATAGACAGTCCGAGAGGACGATCAGAGCACTTGAAGATTTGTTGCGAGCTTGTATTCTAAATTACGGCGGTAAGTGGGAACGATATTTGCATTTGGCTGTATTTTTAAACAACAATAGCTATCAAGCGAGTATTGGGATGTCGCCTTATGAGGCATTGTATGGTCCGCCATGTAGTATACCGTTATGCTGGACCCAGGTGGGGGAGCGCAGCATATTTGGCCGAAACTTTGTTGTCGAAACGGCAGTAGAGATAATGGTTTTGAAGCTTAAGATAAAAATATGTCAAGATAGACATAAGAGTTACGCGGATAAATGCAGGAAAAAGCTTGAGTTTTCAAAGAGAGATAAGGTATTGGATCTCGTGATCATCAAGCGATCTCAGCATTGGAGTGATTCCGTGCCTACATCAGGTATATCTCAAGACCGTAACTTACAAGGTTAAAGAACGCATTGCAAAGAATGCAAAGCTCTAACCAAGGTACATGAGACTGTATTAGATTTTGGAACGGATCAGACCGGTGGCTTACCGGCTGCATCTGCCTTCGTCTATGGACACGTTCTATAACATGTTCCATGTGTCTCATCCAGTTTGGGTTGTGGACAAGAAGACTAATCCTGATGCAGGAAGAAAATGAGAAGGATTCAAGTTGTTTAGGATTGTGATGGTGAATAAGAAACAACTTGGGAACCGGAAGCAAGGATGAAAGCTGAATCTCCTAAGTGGTTAGAGAAAATTAAGGAAAAACCGAGAAGCAAGAGAAGACTTGAGGACAAGTCTCAGTCAAGTGGTGGAGAGTTGTAACACCCGCTTTCGGGGATGAACATATTGGATCCGTAGAAGAAACGTCCTTTTAAGCAAAAATAGAGGAAACAAAGCTGAATGGGGGTCAGTCCATGATTTTTGGACCAGCTGGAAAGTTATTTTCGACCAGACCTAATTTTCAGACACGATGGATGGTCATTTCCGACCGGGCAAGATTTTCGGACAGCATTGGTCGAATTCAGACAGGACGGTTGGGAAGTTGGATGAGTCTTGCATGATTCACTTGGTCTAGGTCTGCTAGGGAATATATGACTTGTTTGCTTATTCTGATTCTATGTTCTCCTTGGTTTGGATCGGGTACATTCTTATTCTGACACATAAGTCCGTTTTCTTAGAGTTTTATCCTTAGAAATTTCCATTGAGTTTACTTATTCTGAGATTTATTTCATTAGAGTCAATATGTTATAATTAAAAGACAACAATCTGGATTTCTTTATTTATAAATATAGGATTCGTTACAAAGGTAGAGTTTTGCACTATATGCTAACACAATGTATGAATCAAACAACCAAACCATCACACCAGCCAACATCCTATCACCTCGTCTCGCGCATCTAAGCCATATCTTCCCCATGATCACCTTCTGGTCCTGCAACAAAGGCGTAAGTAACCCATGGTTTACTTAACAAAAATATCCGCTATTATGCCTAAGTAACATGCAACATGCCTGCACCCCTTTAAATTCATTTTTCCAACCCTTACATCTACTTTGACCATTCCAGGCCATCGAGTCTTGGTGGTTCAGTTCGAACCCCAAGTTATCCGCCCAATCCATCCGCTTATGCTATGGCCACTCTTAGTCCCACTATATTCCGACCCTACCGACCTAGGTTACCCATAACATCACAAGGCGCATAAAGAGAGAAAGAGAGAGACCCATAACATCACAAGGCGCATAAAGAGAGAAAGAGAGAGAGAGTTTCGACCCTAAGTTAGCCCGTGACTCATGATCTGCTCGGTTCAAGACTCCCAAGACCTACAAGGATAATTCGTGGCCGAACTCACCTTTGCCGAACAATCCGGCGTGCCGACAACCTTGTCATTCTCTTCTACCCCGGAAGGTTCCATCGAAGCCCTTCCTTACAGCCGAGTCGTCTGATCGATTAACCCGCGCCGACCTTTTCCCACGGTTGATATTCTACCCTCTGATCCTTTTCCTTGGTAACTCTCTTTTCTCTTGTGTTTCTATGGTTCTGTGTCTTGGCGAGAATTGTCCTTCTTCTCGACCACAAGGATTTATTTATAAGCCTTTTGGGTCGATAAACCGCCCCTTATAACCGTCACAACCGTTTCATAACGAACGGGCACGTGTCCCTTCGCGGGTAACTTCCCGCAGCCGTTCCTACACAGTTGGTACATGTGTGGTCGACCAGACTTAGCTAGCTCGCTTGGTAGCTTACCCAGCTAGACCAGCTATCCACCACTCCACCTAGCTGGGTCGAGCTGCCGGTCGACCATCCCAACTAGCTTCCCCTTTCTCTTGGTCAAGTCTTCTTGCGAACTGACTTAACCCATAACCTTGATCATGGAACGCTTACTTCATCTATCAATCCGATTACTGCCCTCGTGTTTCTATGGTTCTGTGTCTTTGCGAGAATTGTCCTTCTTCTCGACCACAAGGCTTTATTTATTTCTTTTGGGTCGACAAACCACCCGTTTTAACCGTCACAACCATTTCATAACGAACGGGCGCGTGTCCCTTCACGGGTAACTTCCCGAAACTGTTCCTACACAGTTGGTATGTGTGTGGTCGACCAGACTTGGCTAGCTAGCTTGGTAGCTTACCCAGCTGGCCCAGCAATCAACCACTCCACCTAGCTGGGTCGAGCTGCCGGTCGACCATCCCAACTAGCATCCCCTTTCTCTTGGTTAAGTCTTCTTGCGAACTGACTTAACCCATAACCTTGACCATGAAACGATTAGTTCATCTATCAATCCGATTACTGCCCTCGTCCTCGTCCCACGGTCGTCTCGCCGATCCTAGCGAGGATCGGGGATGCTACAGGATGATCTATCCCATTCACTTGGGCGTTCAGATCAGACAGTGCGCGTAGGGCGTGATGGCCGCTAAGGCATGTCTAGATTGCAGATGTTGGCCCTGTTACTTGGCATGGTCAGGCCGGTCAAGCGTCTGTTGGATATGCATGTCTGTATTGATTGGATTATTGTATGATGCGATTGTTATGTGGCTAAGTGGGATGGGATGACCGATCTCAGTAAACAATTATGTTGTTTATGCCTCTGGATGGAGCTAAGGAAACATATCATGCTGGACCGCGGGACTATGGTACGGGAATGGGAAGGATGGTCATTTCGGGTAGATGGTTAAGTATAATGTAATCGCTTATAGCGAACTGCTCATTGTACTTGAAACCTCACTTTATCTATCCGATTTCATTGTAATGCCAAGTGACTTGTATAGAATGATCAATGTTTTAAGTACGGAAATTTTTTAAAAGTGATCCAAGTTTTATGGCTGCGGTCATGAGTATTCGGTTAGGGTGTTTCACAGTGCCTATAACGATATGACTTATTATTTTTATTTGATAAGATTACTTTTTAATTTTGGAATATTTCACAGTTTATTTATTTATGATTTTTTTAATTTAGGTACGTTTTTTTTAGAGAGTTCTATCTATAATGCTGATATTTTTTTAGGTAATTTATTAGTTCGATTCATGAATGGTCGGGAAATCGGCTAATTCATATCCCATTTTAACTCTACGGTACTGATCAATACACATTCATTATTCGTGCGAAGTCATACCTAAACAAATAATTATTTCAAATTGCATATCCGAACTAAACTGTTTAGGCCAAACATACATTAAAAATTTTCCCGTTAGTCAACCTTATGTCTACTAAGGAAAAAATTTCAATGTATGTTTTAGACACTATTTAGTTCGGATATGAAATTTGAGAATTTTTTTTTTATGTATGAATTTGCACAGATTATGAATATGTGTATTGATCGGGACCGTGGAGTTAAGTTGGAGTATGAATTAACCGATTTTCCATGAATGGTCCAAGGCAAAAACAATTGCTTTGTGGAGTTATAGTTGCATTCACCAGCTGCGTTCACCAACTGTCTTCAAGAGGTGTAGTGTAGAAACATGTTCATAGCCAATTTAGCACCTCTTTTTCTTTCCGTTGTTCAAAAGCACTCTCTTTCTTGTTGTAAAGTTTGTGAAAGCCCATTAATTTTATCCACGAAATTTGCTAACTTTCTTTTGAGTTATTTACTAGTTGTGTCTAATATGAATTATTTCATGATGTTTTTCAAATAAACTAACTATATAATGTAGGTCTTTTTCATAAATTTGAAAGAAAAGTGCTTTTGAGGTCCTCTTTTGTTAATTTTCAACCTTTAATCATGTGAGAAAATTAGTAATGGTAAATGTATAGTTAGGAAGTTTTCTCTCTATTTATAATATCCACAACAGCAAAACAAAATAAAATGAACATTCAAATATTTTAAAATATTTTACTTATTATATATTTATTATTAATTTTAATTAATGAAAATTAAAGTTTCAAATAAAAAAAATAAATAAATAAAGAGGAAAAACGCAAAAATAGAATAGTAATTGGATATAAATTTGAAGAAATATTGTTTTTTCTAAACTGACAATATACCCATAATTGTGATTTTCTCCCCTTGAACACATACATTTGAAACATTTTAATAGGGTCCACACTTAATAGGTCTTTAAAAAAAGTTATATTTATATATATATTGATACATTGCAAACTATTATTATAAAAACAATTATGTTAAAAAATATTTTTTTAAAATATTATGTGGACTATATATTATGTAATTCATTTATAAAATATAGTTATATTATAAAACGTTAAAAAAATTTGTTGATTATTTCTATTTAGTTTTTTAAATTATATAATTATTATTTCATATGTAAATTTTTATACTATGAAAGCTATGATCTTTGTAACGAAACCACCAGTATCTCAGGTTCGATATCACCGATAATTTACGTGTTGACCCACTTATTTTTCAAACTCTCCAAAGGCATTTAGTATAAAGTTAACACACAAATTTCGAACACTTTAGTTCTGTATCCATGGAGTCATCAGGTGCCCATCTGCATATGGTCGTCATAATTACTTACACCAACATGTACTTCATTTGTATATCTCGAATTTTAAGTAGTCCAGTGTACCGTTCCAGGCTATTGATGACAAGGGTTTGAAGAATAAAGATTGTTTACTAAGACTTAGTCCAAGTTTGAATAAGTTTATTTGCTATTTTGTAGGAGCTTGAACGAGTAGTTGCGTTTGAGTTTTTTTCGGAGGTTGTTATGCTTTCAGTTGTAATAGCTAAGTCCTATTTATAAAAGACTGTTTGCATCAAGACTAATATACGACGTATCTCTGTTTTACTCTGTTTTTTTCTGTAATTCTCTTTACAAAAGCAACAAGTGGTATCAGAGCTTTCACGAGCTTGGTAAGTGAGTGAAAATGGGGGAGAGAGAAGCGATGTTAAGCATACCAAAATTTGATGGGGATTATGATTATTGAGAGAATCTCTTTTGATCAAAGGAGTGGTGGGAACTCATTGAAACCGGCATCACACGACCGGAAAGGAATGTGGTGCTCAACGGAGCCCAAAGGACGGAGTTGGCTAAGTTAACGCTCAAAGAACTATCTCTACGCATCTATCGATAAGACTACTCTGAAGAAAGATATGGCCAAGGACCTATGAAATTCAATGAAGAGCAAATACCAGGGAAACCATAAGGTACAAAACGCTCAACTGCAGCGGAGGAGGAGAAAGTTTGAGGTTTTGGAGATGAAAGAGGGAGAAACGATAACAGAGTACTTCTCCCATGTAATGATGGTGGCCAATGACATGCGAAATCTCAGCTCCATATTATTTCCAATTGCCTTCCATTTTTTAGAGCTTGCTCTTCTCCCACATGTCTGCTTAACTTCTGCCCGTGCACCATAAACGACCATTGTATACTGTGACATCTAAAAATGGAAGGCAATTGGAAATAATATAGATACTGTGACATCCCAAAACCAGAATTACGGCCTATTTTTTTCGATCAATACCCTAACCCTATCTTGCAAAGGAAGCAATGTTCTGACCTCTTAATATGTGGTTTCAAAGTTATTTGGACTGTTGTTTACTCCCTTCTAAGTTACCCTAGAGAAGGAGATGGTCTATAGAATGAAGATAAAAAGAGTTGGACCAAAGAAACCGATAGAAGAAGAGTTATGCCTGTTTCAGTTTAAGAAAAGAGTTGATCATTAAGGGTAAAAGAGACATTTCCAAGGGAACCTTAAACCTAGAAGTCTCTCTTGCCATCATATATGAGGAGGAGCCACGAGTTGGAGAAGTGGCAGTGAATTATGTAGTGGTGAAGCTCTGCCAAAACGTCACCGGAGCCAACACCAATAGCCACCACGAAGGAGGAGCCACCACAGCCACCTAGAAGCAAGAAAAAGATAATTCTGACCTGTTTTGGGGAAAGGGAGAAACGGTCGGGAAAAACAGATTATCTCTGCTTGAAACTTTCAGGGTAAGTTTCCAACACCTAGACCTAGTCATAACCGAAAGCGGATCTCCATTTAGAGTTTTGGTTTAACAGTTATGGTCGTTTTCCTAAGACAGATCTGTAGAAATCAAATCTGCCAACAGTCAACTTTCGAGGCGTATTCCCGTTGATCCAGAAAGATTCAAAGAATGATCTAGGTATCACTAGAAAGATATTTCTGTTAGCTTTCCAGAAACGTTTTCTGATCTGAAAATTTTGTTTACCAACATATTTGAACGCTTCTTTTGAATCGCAGCTTCAATCAAAAGGCAAAGGTGAGGCGGGACTTGTGGATATATAAGTTGTATTAGAATTAGTTGTATATGTGTGTGCAGAACCTAGAAGTTAGAGATTGATTGTTAATTAAAACGAATAATGGATTTTGATTGAGAACGGATGCATGTACTGTTGATTGGTGTTAGTAAAGGCGCGTTAGAGCGCATGATTGATTGCCTGCGCCATGGGTGTGAGCCATGGAGCATGGTATTACTTGCTGGTCTTCACGAAGGATGTCTCGCGAAGTGGGGCCATGGTTGGACCGTACACAGAGGAAGTGTAGCCAATACAGGGGCTGACGGGCATGTGATATTGTGGCTGACGAGTCACCAAATTATAAGAGTGATGTTCTCGTGAGTGGGAACATGTTTGTTAGGTTTCTATGAACTTGTGAATATTGATGATTGTTGTTTGTCTAATCGCTAGGTTGTGTAGTCACTTATATGGTTATGTTTAATGCTTCGTATAGATCAGTGGACAGGTGAGATCGCCTCATTGAGTAACTTGTTACTCATCCCTCATTCCTCTTTTTCATGTGTGTAGGTTTGTGTTGGTGTGGCATTGGTGCTATTTCCAGGAATAAAATGGTGCTTTTTATATTTTAATGTTTTGATAATATTTATTTTTGTTATTTTTTTTCAAGTTAAATTATGATTTAATTGTTAAGACGCTTTAAGTTTTCGGTTTTTTTTTAATAAAAGATTTTAGACTATAAATTGGTATTTAATATATTGGTTATGATTTAATAGTTTTTTTTTGTGATTGGAGTTTACCCTAAGGTAAGATTTATGAGATTAGAGTGTCTCAGATACAGAGGAAGAATGGGATATCAAGGCCGAGGACGAGGAATACCAAACAAAGGTATGATTGAATGCTAAAAATGTCATAAGCTAGGGCACTACAAGAATCAGTGTCCAGAATGGGAAATGAATGCAAACTATGTAGAGATGGGAGAAGCCATACTTCTTATGGCGCACATTGATATGTACAAAGGAGAAGAAGAACATGTTTGGTTCCTGGATTCAGGATGCAGCAATGATATGTGTGGAACAAGAGAATGGTTTTCAAAGTTTGACAGCACATTTACACAGAACGTGAAGCTAGGAGAGATCGAAGAATGATGGTAGAGGAAAGGGAAGATTTCGCTTGAAGATAAACTGATCACACCAAACGGTCACCTTTGTTTACTTTGTGCCAGGATTGAAAAACAACCTGCTAAGTAGCTAAGAAATTGTCATGGAAGATGACGAACGCGAGATATGGCACAAGCAGCAGATGAAAAAGATCATGCACGCCAAAATTACTACGAACAGAATGTTTGTCATCTTCGCCTCAATTAGGATGCCAACGGAGCAAGCTGTAACTAAGTGTCTACTACTCTCAGAAGGAGTAGAGGAGCTTGGTCATCTTAATCAAGGAGGGGTGAAAGAGTTGGAGAAGAAGAAGATGGTAATCGGACTGCCAAAGATGAAACATGATGAACCATCTAAAGTAAAACCTGGATCCAAAGTCAGCTGCGAACCACTATACTACTTCAGGTTTATTCAATAACGCCTAGTGGATATTCTCAAAAACCAGCAGTGCAGTTCATGCTGCAAGTATAGTTCAACAGCCTTATGAGAAGGTGAAGAAAGACCAGGAGGAGGCAAAACCAACCGCAAAAAAAAGAAAGAAGAATGCCAAAATGAGAGCACTACTACTGATTCGTCTACTTCTGGTGGTTCTCGTTTAAAAAGGAAAGTAATAGGAGCCATCGATAACGGTTGCTCTGGTGGAAAAAAATGTCACTTACTATGTGACTGGTGAAATCGGAAGAAACATGGGAAAGTTACATGGAACCAAAGAGAGAGCTGACAAGTTATCTCCCGAATCCGAAAAAAAATTAGAAAGAAGGGTATAACAAGGGAGGTAAAGTCGCATTAGCATTCTGGAATCAGTTGAGGTAGTATGCAGGCATAATTTGTGATTGATGTGTTTACTACATATCAGCTTCAGGCTATAACCGATCGATCGATCACTTGTATCATATATTTTGTAAGTTGGTTCATTTGGTAATCTTTTGTTTCTAACATTATTGAGAGAGATGGGTCTTTTTGGGCAGAGGATGCCAACTACTTTCTTAACATCTTTAAGATAGACTCATTGTTGTGTCAAATGGTGTTAAAGGAAAATGATCGTCACTTAGTTTTATGACTCTAGTAAATGCTCTGTTTCAGTGTTCTAAATTAAAGATTTGTTGCTTCGCTTCTATTTTTTTATATTGCCCTTATTTTATAAATATAACACAATAGGCTGAAAATCTGAAGGGTTTTATATTAAGCCAAGGAAACAGCTAATGAGTCATACTATTTAGTATGCATATCATTATTTTCTATGTATAATATTAGTCGATAACATTTTATTTTATGTATGTCTATATAGAACGACATATTATTCATTAACAACACAAGTTATCAAATTAAGAAATATATGTCCATTTTAAAAAGTTTAAGTTACGTTAAGTGCGAAAAAATTGTATGTGAAGAAACAAAAAAATGAGAAGAAAGAAAAAGAGAAATTGGCAAGAATGACCAACAAAAATATTATAATGTAGTCTATAACCCTAACAAGTGATGTACTATGATATTCTGTATATTTTATATAATAATGACGAAAATATCATTTAGGAAAAGGAGCGTGCATTATACTTTGTGAAGTGACAAAATTGATGATTGGAAAGAGAAAATGAAAATACTGATTCGATTTTGGACCACACTTTTATAAAAAATAAACTTTTATTGTTTTTGTAGGAATAGATTCTCACTTATATCATACATGTAAATCGTACACCCATATACCAACATATACTATACTATACGAACAATAATCAGTGCGTACTATATTTGCGTCTACTATTTCCTCCATTCGTAATCGACAATTCAATCATACACAAAACCACACTGACAGACTTCCCCTAAACAACATATCATACTATTCTAAAAAATTCACATTCAAATAGAATTGTCAAGTTTAAGGATCGGTTCTTATACTCAGCAACGCATGTTATTGTAAGTACAAATACTTTACTATATTGCAACATTTTTACTTGCCATAGACTACGAAGTATATCACACACATCATATACTACACATGTTCGACTATAGACACCATATTGTCAGCGATATAAGCAGTGTATACTATATGTTTCATCAATATTTTACCCCTTTTAAATCCAAAATTCTATTATACACAGATAAACACGTAATAATGCACTTGTTCTTCTCCCAATTAACACATGACATTATAAGTATCCATTCAATACTATACTGCAAAACAATATTCATATCATAGACTTTGAATTATACAATTCACATTCTCTAATCGTAATCATGTATATAACATACTATCCTAAGCATATGTAGTGCATACTATATGTGTGATCAAACTTTCCCCATATTTCAATTTCGAAATTCTATTATACACAACAATGATAAGTCAAAATACATTACTATACATCAAAGCTATATACATGGAATATACTCTCAGTTATACCATACATGTATATCGTACACTCGTATGCCAACATATACTATACTAGACGAATAATAATCAGTGCATATTATATTTGCGTCCACTATTTTCCCCCATTTGTAATCGACAATTCAATCATACGCAAAGCCACACTGACGTACCTCCCCCTAAACATATCATACTATTCTAAACAATTCAAATAGAATTGTCAAGGGACCGATTCTTATACTCAGCAACACATGTAATTATAAGTATAAAATACATTACTATACTGCAACATATTTACTTGCCATATATTACGAAGTATACCATACACATCATATACTACAAACGTTTTACTATATACACCATACTAGACATCCCCAATCCACACATGCGTTGATAAGTCAAAATACATTACTATAGAACAAAGCTATATACATGGAATAGACACTCAGGTATACCATATATGTACATTGTACACCCGTATGCCAACACATACTATACTAGAGAAACAATAATGAGTGCATACTATATTTGCGTCCTCTATTTTCCCCTATTCGTAATTAATGAAGTGAATTGTTAGGTTGGAGATGTGATATTGTAGGTTGGCTAAGCTAAAAAGCCTACTCTTCCTACACACAAATCTATAATTAAAGTGTGGCAGTGTCTCACACAAACGCACTAAAAGTTAAAACCGTCTGAAAGTGGGCAAATTGTTAATCAACATATACACATTATTACATGGTCATATATTATATATTTCAGTCCAATATATTTATTTGGCAAATTACCCAAAGAAAAAATAGAGAAAACAAAATACTAGTGTCCATGTGTACAAAAGGACAAAGTGATATATATTGTATACAATACAGAGAATATCATTGTTTTTTTTGTTATGAATTTAATTATAACATGTTTTTGGTTATTGATGTTAGTTTCTCTATGAGTTTTCCATCAACAAAACACAAAAAAATAATTAACCTACTACAAGAATAACTATAATAACATAACATGACACCAAAAAATCCAAAATAACATTAGGGGAAGATGAAAAAAATTAATAGAAACAGATATACAAAAGGCCTCCCTCTTTTGGGCTTAGTATTCTATTTCTCTCTCAAATTTTTTTACTTTGAAAAGAATAGAGCTTTTGTCTTTTCCTTCAATTTCCACCTTCAATCTCCATTGGCAGTCCCATTTGAGGGCTTGGGACATTTTTAAGACCTGACAATTCCTCGTCTCAAAGAATTGCGCCATGAGCATTTCCCTGAGATTATGTTTCTCATGGAGACTAAGCACAGTAGAAATGTTTTGGTAGATCTTCACGAGCAGCTTGGTTATTAGAAGGTTATTACGGTTAATCCTATTGGTTTAAGTGGAGGGCTTGCTCTGTTTTGTAAGAAGAATATAGAGGTAGATGTGAAATATCAGGATAAGAATCTTATAGACCTTCTTGTGCAGTTAGGTTCTGTTAGTTTCTTTATATCTTGTTTTTATGGAGATCTTTATTTGAAGGATAGAAATCAGGTCTGGGAAAGATTTATGAGAATAGGTGTTAATGGAAAAGAATGTTGGTGTATGATGGATGATTTTAACGCTATTATTCATAATGGAGAGAAGATAGGTGGACCAAGTAGAAATGAAGCTTCTTTTACGCCTCTCAAAGACATGCTTGCAACCTGTGGAATGCTTGAAATGCCTAGTAAAGGAAATAGTTTTACTTGGGGAGGTATGCGTAGTAATCTTTGGATTCAAAGCAAGTTGGATCGTGGCTTTGACAACAAAGAATTGTACAAAAGTTTTCCTCTGGTTAATCACTTTTTCTTAGATAAAAGAGGTTCAGATCATCACCCCGTGCTGATTAGTCTATTAGATTCTAAACAAATCTATAGAGGTAATTTCCGGTTTGATCAAAGACTATTTGGGAAACCTTGTATTAAACAAGCTATACAAGAGGCATGGAGTTGCAGAACGGTCTTTGGTGGTAGCAATGTATCTTGTAAGCTATTTCGTTGTAGGAAATCTTTAAATAATTGGAAAATGGTCAATAATAGTAATTCCTTAGATAAAATTTCTCTGTTGTAAAAGGAATTGGAGCTGGAACAATCTTCTAGCTTTCCTTGTCGCGGGAAGATTTTCTTCCTAAAAAATGACCTTTGTTTGGCTCTCAAAGAAGAAGAAAGTTATTGGTGGCAAAAAAAGCAGAGATAAATGGCTTTATGTTGGGGATCGAAATACTAGATTCTTTCATGAATCTGTTAAAGCAAATAGGCCTCAGAGATTTGTTGAGAAGTTGATTGATGAGGCAGGAGTAGTTCATAGATCCGAAGCATCCAAAGGAGCTGTTGCAACTTCCTATTTCTCAAATCTATTCAAGTCATCAAACCTAGAGAATTTCCATGAGTTTTTTTAGAGATTTTCAGCCTCAGTTTAATGCACAGATGAATGATGATTTGATAAAAGATGTTTATGCCGAGGAAATTAAGCAAGCAGTCTTTGCTATTAAAGCTTCTAGTGCTCCAGGCTCTGATGGTTTTACAGGCTTCTTTTTTCAGGATTATTGGGAGATCATTGGAGACCAGGTTACTTTAGAAATTAAACAGTTCTTTCTCTCTGGTTCATTTCCAGTGGATTGGAATCAGTCACTTCTTATGTTCTTATCAATGATCAGCCTCATGGCTTGATTACTCCCCAGAGAGGAATCAGACAGGGAGACCGTCTTTCTCCCTTTCTCTTTGTGTTATTTTCTGAGGGTTTGACTCACTTGTTGAATAAGGCTGAAGCTCAAGGTTCTTTAGAAGGTGTTAAGTTCTCTTCTTCTGCGCCTTCTATTCATCATCTTCTCTTTGCTGATGACAGTTTGTTTATCTGTCGTGCCTCCCCATCTCAATGCATAGCTCTCAAGAACGTTTTTGATGTTTATGGGAAGGCTTCCGGACATGTAATCAATCCTTCCAAATCCTCTATTACATTTGGAGCTAGAGTAGATCAGGCTGATATTTTGGAGATTCACGATATATTTGGAATTCTTAATATTGGCGGAGCTAGTACATATCTAGGCTTACCAGAATGTTTTAGCGGTTCCAAAGGTTGATCTTTTGAATTACATTAAGGATCGGATGAAATCCAGAATGTCAGGCTGGTATGATAGGCTTTTATCAACTGCGGGTAAGAACACTACAAGAAAACATAAGTTTAACAACCGGCCATTTCGATCTTTGAAGATTCTGATCAAATATGTAGCAATGGCAATGCCTATATTTGTTATGTCTTGTTTTAAGTTACCTAAAACTACTTGTGCCAACTTATCTTCGGCTATGGCCAGTTTCTGGTGGAACTCTGAGGAGTATCGGAAGAAAATTCATTGGATTAGTTGGGATAAGCTTTGTCTGTCTAAAGAGCAGGGTGGTATGAGTTTTAGAGATTTAGAATGCTTTATACAAGCCCTTTTGGCTAAACAAGCGTGGAGGTTAATTCATTCCCCTAACACACTCTTTTCTCGGTTCTTTGAAGGAAGATATTTTGCCAACAATACGTTTTTGGAAGCTAAGTTGGGATCTCGTCCTTCTTTCGGATGGCGCAGTATGTTACATGGAAGAAATTGTTATTGAAAGGTTTGAGGAAATCAGTTGGCAATGGGTGTTGGATGGAGTAACTCTACGTGCTCCTTTAATGAAGAATATCTTCATCAATTTTAGATTTGAAGGTGAAGGATCTTATTGATGTAAGATATAGGAGCTGGAACAAGGTGATTCTCGATGATTTATTCTATCCTTCAGATGTGGATCTCATTACTAAAACCAAGCATGTTGTTTCTAGAGAGGACTTCTGGATTGATGTAAGGTATAGGAACTGGAACAAGGTGATTCTCGATGATTTAATCTATCCTTCAGAAAACCAAGCATGTGGTTTCTAGAGAGGACATCTGGATTTATTATATCCTTCAGAAAACCAAGCATGTAGTTTCTAGAGAGGACATCTGGATTTGGTTGCATAATAAAAATGGCAGCTATTCTATTAAATCAGGTTATTGGCTTGCTTGTCATGTTCATCGGAACAAGCTCATCTTGGAGAAGAATCTTTTGCCTTCAGTTAACCCTCTTAAAGACAGTATTTGGAACCTCCTTGCAGCTCCAAAGATAAAGGTGTTTATGTGGAAGGTCGTGAGTGGAGCCTTGCCAGTTGCTGTTGGGCTTTCATCTAGAGGTTTGAAGGTGGACTCTCGGTGTCAGATATGTGGTGAGGAAGGAGAATCTATTGTCCATGTCATGTTCCATTGTTCTATCACAAAACAGGTTTGGGCCTTAGCTGACTTTCCTGTTCCTGAGTTTGGTTTTGATAGAGGTTCCTTGTTCTCAAACTTTCACTATATTTTTTCTTTGAGTAAAAACACTATGCTTCATCTTGATCTGCGTAGATGTTTTCCTTGGTTATTGTGGGGATTATGGAAGAATAGGAATAAGTTTTTGTTTGAAGGGCATTTAATCTCCCCTCTACACTTACTGAACCAGATTAAAGAAGATGCTGCACACTGGTACCTAGCTCAAAATATTACCTGTCATGAGGTTGGTGTTCATTCTGGTAGCAGTGTTTTGTCCAGAGCTACTTGGTCACCCCCGATAGCTACTTGGTTCAAGTGTAATGTGGGGGTGAACTGGAACAAGGTTAATCAGATTGCGGGTTGTGCGTGGGTGTTAAGAGATAGCAATGGTAAAACAGTGCTGCATAGTCGTTGCGCTCTTGGAGATATTTTGGCTAAGGATGAAGCGAAGTTTCAATGCTTATTGTGGTCTATTCGTAGTATTGTAAGTCTCCGATTGAATAGGATCATTTTTGCGTTGGAAGCTTTGGATCTTGTGGGGGTTGTGAATAGGCCTCAGGCTTGGCCATCTTTTGCTTAACAAGAAATTGAACTTAAAACTGTGTTATCTGGTATTCCGGCTTGGAAGTTGGTTTTTGAAGCAGCCTCTTCGAATAAAGGTACATTTCTTATAGCCAAGAGTGTCACTGATGACAATCGATTTCAATAAAAAATTGCGATTAGTCATCCTGTTTTGCTTCATGCAAAGAATCCTTGTACTTCTTAGTCTCTTTTTCTCTTTGTACATTGTCTGTTTTTAGTTCTATTGGTTCCAATTTTATGGCTATGATAGGTTCATGTTGTTATACCTATCATGGTTCCCTTTTCTGCGATGTATAACTTGACTCTGTTTGACTCTGTTTTTTTTGTTGTTGTTAATAATATCCGATGAAAAAAAACATTAGAGGAAGATGCCTTGCATAACGATTCACCAAGAGGCAAAGGAAATATAATTTAATACAGAAAAAAAGAGTGAGAGATTTAATATTGGGATTTACGTAAACCTATTTCCAAGAACATTAACGCTAGTAGTATATATTAAGTCATTGTACCCGTCAAATTAGAGAGGCGAGAGAAAGCGCAAAATGTTTTGTCTTCTTCTACTATGAAATCTGAATCCGAAAATGGCGACGATAGACGAGCATGCTCGAGTCTCTCACACTAGAAAATGAATCCAGCAAAACGAGCATGATTCAGGAGATACAAGTGAAGAAGACAGCTCTGTTGCCGAGAAGAAGATGCAGCAAAGAAGCATCACTCTGATGATTTGTCAGAAAAAAGATTTTCTCGATTCGATTAAAAAAACCCGCCTCTAAAACTCAGAACAAGGCTGGTTCTAGCTCACAATTATCGGAAGCCTGATACAGAGAGTACTAATCTGAAGCTTGTTCTGCCTGCCAAACGTGCAGTGGAAGATATGAACCAACATGATGAATCACGATTAAAGAGAATTAAGAACATAGTAAGTGGTATAGATGTTGCAACCCTCATAAGGACACATACAGGAGGAGTCTTTCGTTTTGGTTTAGATGAATGGATTGTGAGTGAAGTCTGGCCAACAGAAGTGGATAAAGAGGAGAAGAGAGAGATGAAGGAGAGGATCAAGAACATTAAAGATGCACACCAGACTTTTCATTTGGAACATGCTAAGCTTGGAGCTGATTTGACCAAATTTGTCGTGGATGTGCTTAGGAAGCGACAATGATTCTTTGTTATGTTTTAGTTTATGATATATGCAATTTCCATTTTTTCCTGGTTTGGTTTTTCAGTTCTACATTTGAATGTTGCTTGTCTCTTTCTGTTTTAGTAATTTTAATCGAATAAATTTATTAAATCTCATAGATTGCTACACAAATTAAACGGCAAAAGGACACTTTTTTTAGATTTCCTGTTAATTAAATTCAACACTTATGCGTGAGAGTTGTTATATAGTGGATAATGTCAGTTATAGATTCAATGCTTTTGTAAACCAATATTTCATTTGCTAACCACAAATTCAGTGGATAATGTCAAGAGTGACACAAAAGGACAGTTTTTTGCAAATTTCTTACAGTTTAGGCACTTTGGGCTTGAGGGACACTTTGTGACCCAATTTGCCTCATGAAAAGTCGGATATGGCCTTGGTTGAAAAACCAAACATTTGGGTTGGGGAAAAATTAAAAAAAAACTACGAAAAACTTGCAACCGTTGATTTGTGATACTAGGTTTTTATTGTAATTAGTGATCAATTACCCTATGCACTATCATGGTCATTGTAGTACAATAGGTTATCAGTCTATTTGAGTCGATAAGCACTCTAAACATCTAATTCCTTAGGCTAGAATGTGCAAATCTCTTGAATTAATTGGTTCAGATACTTCAACAACACCTTCCGATGGTGAAGTACCTTAGATTGGGTTTTAATTGATCAGAAAGAAACATGCATTAAAAACATTTAATCAAGAAGGAACTTGTAAAGATCTTTACTTAAATACTCAAGGAGATTTAGTTTCCTCACTAGTCTATCCCATCCTCAAGAATACAAGTGATTACTCACTCTTCATCATCATGAACAAACAAGTAAAAAGCATAAGCGAGAAAACAAAGTTGAAATTGATAGAACTCAAAGAGAATCACAAATGTTTGTAAAACACGAATTTTCTGAAGCTAAAAGTTGGCCCCTTAGGATGAAGCCTAAGGGGGGGGGGTTATTTATACAAAGATAGAAGTCTAAAAACGAAGAGATAAGGCGAGAATAAAGGAAGAGATAATGTGAAAAGAAAGAGATAATGTTTTAGAAAGAGATAAGGCAAAAACAGAAACAGGCTCATTGGGCTCGAGGTCTTGACTTGATCTGCTGTAGTCGAGTTGGGCTTGGACTTCGACTTCGGGATAATGATTGAACCACGCGGTCGAGCTAACTTCACGGCGTCTTCTTCGGTTCCGGCTCGAGGTGGCGGTCGAGTCAGATGATCGCGCCAAACTAAATCTCCTCTTTTCTCTTTTCTTCCTCTTAACGTCGAGTCCCTTGTTTTGGATAGCTTCCAAATCGTCCGAAAACACCTAATAACATCTCCAAATGCAAGAATGTACGCAATGCTGATGCAATCTATGCTAAATATGCAAAATGGATGAATAGAACTAGAAATGGTACGAACAATGGATGAATTGATGCTAAAATCATGACAAATCAAAGCTCAAATCATGCAAATTATATACACATCAATTTGTTTTTAAAACGTGTGGCTCTGATTAATTTTGAAATAGTACATTTTTGCATTAATGAAGATCACTAAAAAATCACGTGTTTCTTTTTTGTTCCTTCTTCTTCTTCTCCTCATTTTTCTTCATTTTTATTTCTTCTTCTTCTTCGGCATCACCACCATGGAAGCTTCACCGTTCTTCGTTCTCATCAACCCTAGTGTCTCTCCAATCCACCATCACTGTAATCTTCCTCTTCGTCTATCATTTCTCCATAAACCCAACTTCACCTCTCTCCCTCAAAAACCCTAAAACCATCTTCTCAGCCACCAACTCCACATCTCCGCCACCACCTCTACATATCCGACACTCACCCCTCCCCCCCCCCTTGATGTCCCTTCTTCGACTCGGCCAAATCAATCACAACCCTTACGATTCTAGCTAGAATGGTAACTGAATCCCTAATCCAAAATCTCTTTGTTGCCACTGTAACCGAATCCCCACAGATTCAATCTTCTCTACATATGTACATGACTTCATAGATAAATCCATTAGTAACTATCCATATGTACATGACTTCGTGGACAACACGTTAGTGGTTACATATATATATCTTTGTTGATGTTTGTGCAAATTGAATTATAATTAACAGTGGACAAGTTTTTAATGTATTTGTTGTTACTCTAGAGTATCCTATATAAAAATACGTTTGTTACAAGGTATTTCAGACTTCGGATTTGGTAAAATAACATATAATTTTTCTCTTTGTTTTTTCTTCAGGAAACAAGTCAAAATCATATAAATATATAATTACAAATAAATCTCCAAATTATATAAATCCTATATTTACAAATAATTCTCCACATTTAACATACAAAACAACACACCATGTCCATGCCATTATGTCCACACCATCATGTCCACGCTATTGTATTCATGTCACTATGTCCACGCCATATGTCCACACGTTCAAGTCCATTACTGCATGAAGGGTTGTCCACCGAAGATTGTCCACAAGGTGTACTTCTGGTTGGACACAAGCTGCCTGGTCAGTAGGCCGTGATTGAAGAAATGTAAAGGTGTCTGGCTTGGAATAAGTGTTCAAGCGGTTGCTGGGATAATGGTCAGTGGCAAACAGTCTACGGGAGAGCCGGATGTTACATGCTGAGTGTTCGCCGGTGTCTGCAGTGGATATATCAAGGGGAGATTGTTCAGTACAATGAAACCCCCATGTGTGTGTCTAATATTCTGAATCACAACCCAATCTGTAAGCAACGAAGAGGAGTTCGATAACACTAATAAAAAGATAGTTCGTGAGCATTTACCTGTCATCTTGAGATCCCGTGGGTAGCAGAAATTCAGAGATTTCCAAGGGTGTTGGGCTCGTTGGGATGTGCGGAAGTAAGCGGAGCAGTAAGTGGAGGTTCGATGGGTTTGACATCATGGTACTGCGCCTGAAACTCATTCAGCGAAGGTAAAGGCTATGGTGAAGACGACCGCGCCGTCAGTTTAAGGTGAAGCAACACCGGTTTGAAAAGAGAATGAAAAAAAGGGGATGAAATTAGGTTTTTAAGTTAATGGGGGTATTTGTGACTTCTCACACACATAAAGTGTGTCTCTAGCTTAAAGTGCTTAAATTTGTAACTAAACTATCAATAAGTGTGTCTGTATGTAATTTTCTCTAATTTCAATTACATTGAATCCAGAGTACCTTTGTCGTTTAGGTTTAGGGTTTATAAAGTTATTGGTTAATTATATAAAGTTTAGATAGAGAAGATTTGTGAATTTGACTTCCTTGTATACATGTATGGCAAGTTCTGTATGAAAGAAAGTACATTACATAAAGAATAGAATAGTTATGTGGAATAGTGGTTCAACTTTGGTGCATTTCATTTGAGACAATTGTAAATTTGTTTTTTACATTGAATCCAGAGTACCTCTGTCTTTTAGGGTTTATAAAGTTGTTGGTTAATTATATAAAGTTTAGATAGAGAAGATTGGTGAATTTGACTTCCCTGTTTACATGTATGGGTGTTTGGATGACGTTTCGTCTTGCCTAAACCAAATTTTGTTTTGATGTACGAATGATAAAATAGTTGGGAGTTTGTAAATTGTTACTTCATAATCTCATGATATTAAGAGTATATATCACAAACACCATTTATAATTTTTGGATTTGGCAAACATTAAAAACTAAATTGTTAAGCCGCTCTTTAGAGATTGAGATTGAGAAAGTTTGCTTGTTGATGAAGAAAGATTAAAGGCCACGCTCTCCTAAATTTCTTCTCATCATGAATTTGTCTTACTTTTAGTAAAATGCATAGTTATCAAAAAACTTTAAACTTAAATAAAAGACAGTTGGATATACGAAGAGGCAAAGGGAACATAATCAATACATAAAGGACGAGTCGGTGAACAATTTTCTCGTGGAAAATCGGAAGAGAAACGTTAAAAGAAAGAAGAGATGAAAGAAGAGAAACATTAGAACTGAGAAGGAGTTTAAAACTGGCCTCGTTGGAGTTTAAAACTGGCCTCGTTGGAGTTTAAAACTGAGTTTAGAACTGAGATTGTGTTTAGAACTGAGAAGGAGTTTAGAATGATGGCATAGAAGTAGATGGTGACTTGTATTTTCGGTTAGATACGGCTGCTGAGATTATGTTACAATAGTTGGATATTGGCTGCTGACTTGTACTTTTTTTAGATACGGCTGCTGACTTTTAAATAGGTTTGGTTTATGTGGAATAGGTCTGATTGTTTTTAAATAGGTTTGGCTTAGATACGGCTGCTGACTTTGAATTTTCGTCTAGATATTGGCTGCTGACTTTGATTTTTCGTTTAGATACGGCTCTTAAATTCTAATACTCAGACTCATACATTTTTTTTGTAAGATTCTGTGCAAATTCTAACTTGCAAATTTGGTGGTTAGTGATCAAATTCTAAAACCAGAATCAAACACCCATTTTTCTGCATTAAAAATAACATAGGTTTGGCATAGATGACTGCATTCGAAAAGATGTAGTGGCATCATACCAATCAAACTTTTGGGGACCGTGGTGGAACTTTAATATGGTGCCACAAGAGAAGAAAGATGCATGGTGGACTTGTTTTGTGGTAATTTATTCTTCCTTAATTTAGTCTTTCTTACTTTATTATTTTATGTGTTTTTTATTAATATTTTGTATATCTTGGTTGTAGCAAAAATACTATTGGGAGCCTCAACATCATGATCTTGTTCATCTTCGTTGGGAAGGTATTCTCAAGAGTTCAATTAGAGACCTTATAAGTAAGAGGAAGAGATCTGGAAAGAAGCCAAATTATATTGGCTTGGCAGATTGGAACACTATGCTTGACGCATGGGAGGAGGAGCAACACCAAAAACGGAGCAAAATAAATTCAGAGAACTCTTCCTCAAATCCAGATGGTTTAGGCAGTCATCGTCATACTTCTGGATCTAAAAAACACAGTCGAGTTGCCTATGAGATGGTAAGTCAGATTTTTTTTAGAGCTAAGAAACACAGCCTTCTGACTTTTTAACACTGTTTTTTTGTTAGTCGCTTGAGTCTGGTGGAGTACCACCGCCAGCAACTGAGGTAGTACGTAAGACCCACACCCGAAAAGATGGCACTTACATTGACAAATGAGCAGAGATTTTGGTGAAGAATGCTGAAGCTTTGACTTTGGAGCGATCAGAAGAATCCACTCTCTCTGATGGAACCACTCCTAAACCCTCTGCCCAGCATCTCACATCTGCCTATATTGAAGTAAGAATCTGGCTCTTAGTTAGTCTTGAAATTTAGATAATTGTTTTGCAAGCTGGCTCTTAGTTAGTTTTGGAATTTAGATGATTGTTTTGCAAGCTGGCTCTTAGTTAGTTTTGGAATTTAGATGATCTGATTTTTCAGATGATCCTGTTTTTAGATGATCTGAGTTTTTAGATGATCTGATTTTTATCTTTTTTTCATTGTATCCTTCATTTTTTTCTTTTCGCAGACCGCAACAAACAGCAAAGGGTGTATCTATGATCTTGGTTCCATTCAATATCTTGATGCTGATCCAAACGAGTCAACAGCAGCTTCATTGCTTAGGAAAGTGGAAGTTGAAATGCGAATGAATGAGATGGAGAGTGACATAACCGGGATCAAACAAGGTATGGAAATGCTTTTAAAGATGAATGGGATAGATCCAGTTACATACCAATATGTTCCACGGGAGAGTGATGCATCTGCTGCTCCAAGTCCACATTCTGAGTCTGCAAATTGTCCAACACAAGATCCAAGCCAGCCTTAAACAAGAGTAATGTCCCATTAACTGTTTTTAAATCTCTTCCTTAGGTACTTTGAAGAACATTAGCTATTTTAGTTGTTATTCCTAGTATTATATTAGGCTTAAGTAAACTCTTACCATCAATTAGATGTTTTATGCAATAGAAGATTAAATGTCTTCTTGTGTAATTGTGTAATTGTCTTTTGAAATTCAAGATTTTATTTCTTATTGTGTATTGTTATGTTTTTAATTGTGTAATGTTATGTTTTAAAGATGTCAAAAATGTTTTACAAGTATAATAGGAAACATTTATAAAAAAAATAGATAAACTGAATTTGTGGCTATTTGAACCGAAGCCACAAAATTGTGATAATTTGTGACTATATAACTACAAAATATTTTGTGGCTATACATAGACACATCCTCGGTTCATTATGTGGACATTTGTGGCTAATGTATCTACAAACTGAGTTGTGGCTATTCGAGGATTCAAGCCACAAATACCGCCGCGGCTAATTCATGGATATCGAGGCTATCGATAGTCACAAAAAGATGATATCCACAAGCTCAAAGCTACAAAATCTGTTTGTGGCTATACATAACTAAACGTCAAATAGCCACAAAATATTTGTAATAGCCACAAATAATTTTGTAGCTATAAATAGTGTTTCTTGTAGTGTAATTGGATGATGTTTCCTCTTGACTAAACCAAATTTTGTTTTGATGTACGAATGATACAATAGTTGGGAGTTTGTAATTTGTTATTTAATAATCTCATGATGTTAAGAGTATATATCACAATCATTATAGTTGTTAAGCCGCTCTTTTGAGATTGAGAGATTGATGTCATTATGTACGCAAACGTAACTAATAAGATTGCTTGTTGATGAAGAAAGATTAAAAGCCACGCTCTCCTAAATTTTCTTCTCATCATGAACTTGTCTTACTTTTAGTAAAATTCATAGTAATCAAACCATTAAAACCAAAATAAAAGACAGTTAGATATACGAAGAGGCAAAGGGAACATAATATTTACATAAAAGGACGATATGGAGAAAGCAGTGTGAGAAGCATTTTCTCGCCTCTGTGTATTGCAATCAAAGCTAGCAGATGGCATGGTTAGGCCGCCTTCTTCTCGCCAATCTAAAAAGAGGAAACTAGTCCCGAAAGCTCGGAAAGAAACAAGGGGAAACTTCCCTAGCGCCAAGGAAATAGCAAGGCTTGACAAAGAGTTGATCAATGAGCACTGTAAACTTGGATACAGAGCAAATTGGATAGTTAAATTAGCAAAAATGGTTGAAAGCGGGAAACTGAATCTTGAAGAGATGGAATGTAGAGAGATGGAAGCAGAACAAGTTTTTAAGAAACTAATAAACTTGAGAGGATTTGGTGTTTTTGTAACTGCAACGGTGCTTATGTGTCTTGGTTATTACCATCTTGTTCCATCCGATACCGAGACACTTAGACTCTTACGAGAGGTATGTCTCTATATATTATACACTTCATTCCCTTTATAGATAGAGATATGTCATTATTCATTAATCTAATCTAATCTAATCTAATGTTATGTTTCGAGGCGCATGGGAAGGAGGAATGTTCGAAAGAGACGCTAGAGAAAGCAGCCGAATCAATATCTCTCTTTCTCTTCTCTAAATGAAACTTTATATTTTATATATAAGTACGCTTAGGTTCTATTTAACTCATGGTTAGTTTTTTTGAAATTCTTGATTTGTTGTGTTTTACGTTACAGTTTTGTAACATTTCGCTTTCTTGATTTGAGAATAAAAGGTGGGAGAAAAGGTCTCCTATGTGGTGTGTGATCTCTGTAACGTAACGATCTGTTACAGACGACAAAACCATTATTTTGTCTTTGTTACCTTGCTTCTTTCGCGTTCCTTTCGCTTCTTCGACCATGTTAGATCGTTTCTGAAATGATCCTTTTAGTGCAAATTCAGCCATTTATATAATAAAACCATTTTTTTTCAAATGAGAGTGTTATGACGACCAAGAATGGATCTTATTTTACATGGCCCTATATCGACTGAGGTTAACAGTTTGTTTTATCGTCTCGTCTTCATCGGCTCTTCTTTCTCGTAACATTAAAGATCTTCAATGACAATCTTTAACCCCTTTTGTTGCAGCTGACCCACACTTAACAAGTTGTTTTTTAATCCTGGCACGTAGTAGACTGAACGTGATCACTTGAATTGTGCCATTGATCTGCAGTCTAAGGTTCCCTTTTCCTTGTACCGTCATTCTTCTATCATCACCGAACTTGACGTTTTGGCGAAAGTTGTTGTCCAAGTCTGTGAACCA
Source organism: Schrenkiella parvula (assembly GCA_000218505.1). Lineage (NCBI taxonomy): Eukaryota > Viridiplantae > Streptophyta > Magnoliopsida > Brassicales > Brassicaceae > Schrenkiella > Schrenkiella parvula. The sequence continues at coordinate 41,431 of AFAN01000042.1, read as the reverse complement.
CTCCTTTATGCCACTCATGTGGTTACTGCAGCCTGAGTCTAAGAACCACATTTGCTCCTCTTCTCCTTTGATCAAATCAATGTGTATCATGAGCAGTATCTCCTCATCAAGCTCTCCATAATTCGCTGTTTTCTCCCATTGTGGACATTCATCTTTGAAGTGCCCAAGTTTGTAGCACTTGTAACACTCAGTGGTGTCTTTATTGAAGCTTGTGCTTCCACGACCACGTCCTCCTATGCCTTGATATTCACCTCTTCCTCTGCATCGATGTCCTTCTCGATAGTTTTTGAAACACCCATCCCAGGCCTCCCGACCTGAGAGGTTACTCCGACCCGACCACCATGTAAAACAAACCCTTAGTCCGTATTACATTATGCTTTTCTTAATATTCTTTTAAGCCGTTGTTTAATTCTGTGATTCATTTACTCAGAGTCATTTGCAAGATACTTAGAAAACGTAAACTGAATTTTTTATTTAATCACAAAGGATTCGGTACAACTTAGAGTTTGTACTTTAGGCTATTACAATTGATCGATCCTACTACATCCAGTCTACCGCTACCACTCATCCTTCCTAACCCATGCCTCGCGCGTCTAGGCCATGTCCTTCCCATGACCCCAATCCTTTCATGTAACCAAAATGATGTATCTAAATTCACAAAGAATGAGTACTTCGCCTAACAAGGGCTAAATGTAATATCGTGAATGCATTGCCTCTTTCCTGGTTAACTCCCACAATTTCCTTCTAAGTCTCGGTTTATCCATGACCCAAACTCCGCATGGGTTCTGTCCGGCCCTTGTATGTTTCACCCAACCCTTGGCGCCGGCAGACCGTGCATATTGATACCGTTTGTCCATGCTCTGCCTATGCCCACATAGAGAGTCGGAATGACAAAACATAAGAGACTTGGCCGTGACTCCGAACCCGACCGTTCCCAAACCGATAAGAGATCTTACGGACGGTGGTGGAGAAGTTTACGTATGTGCGATGTTCCAACCGTCCGCAACCGCTCGCATATCCGTCCCGCATAACCGTCCATGCGAACACATCATCCAACTCCTAACTTGGGTCAGCTAGTGATGATATCTGACGAGCTAGCCCGCCCAGCTGAACACTTAGTCGAGCTGTGTCGAGCTACCCGATGGCGAATCCAGCTAGGTTGAGCTTCCTGATGACTTACCTGACTGGTCAAGCTCGTCCAATCAGCTCATCCCAGCTCGATCCGATGCCTTAAGCTCCGTCTCTCTCTCTTTTCTCGACTTTCCTTCCTTTTCCTTAGTTAAGCCTTTACTTGGCTTAACCCTTATTCCGAACAGGGTGCGTGTTACATAATGTTACCCTAGGTAACAATATTTACCCCTCTCGACCTTGGCCCGTACCGCCGATCCTAGCGCGGATCGGGGTTGTTATAGTTTCCTCTTCCTCTCCCATCATATTCAACCTTCAATACATGTTCCTCCCTCGTATGTTTGAATAGTTTATGTTCATGGACCAGCAAAGAGCTCTATAACGCATCGACAGTGAGCTCTTTAATGTCGTTGGATTCTTTGATGGCACACACACATACGTAAACTTCTCCACCACCGTCCATAAGATCTTCTCAACCACCTTCTCGTGTGGCATTTCTTCCCCCATATTTCTCATGTCGTTGGCTACCATCATGACTCTTGAGAAGTAGTCTGTGATCGTGTCTTCGTCTTTCATCTCCAGTATTTCGAAGTTCCTTCTCAATCTTTGCAGTTGTGCACTTTGCACCCTTTGGTTTCCCTGATACTTTGACTTCATGGAATCCCATATATCTTTTAACATATCATTTTTTGCAATCGTCTCATAGATCTTTACGATAGATCTTTACCTTGAGATCCTTCAACGTCATCTCTGCTAATTCAGACCGTTGTGTGCTGGTCATAATGACATTTCTCTCTCGTATTCCAACTTCTTATTCAATTAGTTCCCACCACACCTTGGATCGCAGTAAATTTTCCGTAAGAATTGCCCAATGCTCATAGTCTCCATCGAATCTTGGGATACTCAATAGGAATTCTTTATCACTCATCATTGTACTTGTAGCATCCCCGATCCTCGCTAGGACCGGCAGGACGACCATGGGACGGGGACGAGGGCAATCAGGCGGATCGAATGGTTGTCTATGCGTTCAATGGTCGAGAGTATGGGTTAGGTCAGTCAAAGAAGACTTAACCAAGGGAAAAAGGGGAGATTTGAGCTAGAATGAGCTGACCGACGAGCTGAAGCTAGCTGGATGGTCGACCGGCAGCTCGGCTTAGCTGGGTGGAGTGACAGATAGCTGGGCCGGCCGGGTAAGCTACTATGCTAGCTAACTGGATTGGTTAAACCACACACGCATCAACCGTGTGGGAGCGGTTGCGGGAAGTTACCCGCGAAGGGGTACACACCCGTTCGAACAATTGCATCGTTTTGCATGGACGTTTGTCGACCCAAATGCCTATAAATAAAGCCTTAGGGTCGAGGAAAAATGACACAATTTTGCTGAAGAAGAAAGACACACAAAAGACCGGGAAAAACAGTTCGAAAGGATTAAGAGAGATAAACACAAGTGGGTAACGCATCGGACGACTCGACCGAGAAGGAAGAACGGTGATGGAACCTTCTGGGGCGAAGGAGAAAGACAAGGCTGCTGGCACACCGGACCGTTCGGCTAAGGCGAGTTCCGCCTCGAGGTGGCGGTCGAGTCAGACGATCGCGCCAATGAATCTCCTCTTTTCTCTTTTCTTCCTGACTCGCCCTTCTGTCTAGCTTCAACGTCGAGTCCCTAGTACCGAATAGCGTCCAAATGATCAGAGTAACACCTAAAAACATCTCCAAATGCAAGAATGTATGCAATGCATGCATCCTAAGTATGCAAATGGATGAAAATGTCTAAAATTGGTCTGAACAATGGACTAAACAATGCTAAAGTCGTGGTAAATCAATACTCAAATCATGCAAAATGTAGACATATTAACTCCCCCAAAATTAGTCTTTGCTTGCCCTCAAACAAACAAATAAGACCAAGATGGAAAAGAGGTTTGAAGGTGGGACTCAGACATACTAGCAGAAAAGATAAACTCAATGTCCAAGTTAGTAGTTCTAAGATGCAAGGTAGGCGAGTTCTACTTAAGGATTTTAGCTATACTTTTCATAACTCAACTTGACATCGATCTCAACCTAGACATGCATTCAAATCTACCAATCCCTTTAACATTTATTAAACAGAAATCATGAATCAAGTTATGCATATTAAATGAACTCACTTGGCTACGGGTCAGGTCAAGAGACAAAATTGGTCCCTTTTTGGCAAGCTTATTGCATTCATAACAGGGATCTCTCAAGAAGTGAATGAGCTTTAGAAGAACGCCTAGGGTAAAAACCAACCTATGCATACAAGGATAAAATATCATCTACCCAAAAGAAACAATGGCGACTTCATCTTTCTCAAATCTCAAGAGATGATCCTAATTCTACCCTTTTTCTTGCTTTTGGTTTCATTCTAAGCAAATTGATGATGTCTAGCAAATTGAGTTCTTGTTTAACAAACTATGGCTCTTTTTCTTCTGTTTTAAGACATAAGCTTTTTAGCTTTTCCTTTTCTCTTTTGCACAGAGCCTATGATTTTTCATTTTAATACTCCCAAATCTTTTACTAGATCAATACTTTTTATCTCTTTTTCCTCTCCCAAGAACTTTTACCCGTTTCTTTCCTTCATCTTTTCTTCAAAAAAATCTTTTCTTTTCAGCTCAACTAATCTTATACCCTGGTTCCAATTCCCACCTAGTCCTATCTTAGTCCATAAATTGTGAACTAGAACTACATGAGATGCTATCATTGTCGGCTAAAACCCAATACTTTCTACCAAGCTCATTCCGAAAATAGGCCTTCCACACACTAAATATTCTAGGCTTGAAAGAAAGATAGGCTAAAGGCAAGGGGAACCGTTGATGATGCATTGGCTACTTGGATTAGCAAGAATGGTAAAATGATGAAAGAAAATCCAAGTATGTGTATTAGAAGAATGAAGCGTTTATGGTGGCTTCCATGCTCTCCCTTCTGTAGCTCGGTTTGGTTGGTGCGTGTTCTGGTGGGATGGTCACTGACTCGACATCTTGGTCGAGTTGTGAGGTCGAGCCAGAAGCATCGAATTCGCAAGGCCTCATAGCTCTTCTCTTTCTTTCCCTTGTATTGTATGATGATGCTCTAGCTGGCTCAGGGGTGATGTTTGGCCTTGGCTCCATGACAACAGATCGGCTCTTCTTTAAAATTGCAGCGGCTACACCATGTGAGCTAGAGCTGCCGAGTTTCCCTTGTAGCTCCTTTATATGCCTTCTCATCTCCTGGATTGTATCTTTCAATGAGTTCATGGCTTTGTCCTGCCATTTGCACCACTTTTGAAGCAATCCAATGTGCTTGTGAGCCGTTTTGAGGGCATAACTTTGGCTTTGATTCTGAATCTGTGCGAATTTATCAAAGTGATACTGTTCTGGACCAAGTGCTGTGTCATCTTCGGACTCTTCTTGAACTTCTGGTGTTGGAAATTGTGCTTGGCGTGTTGTATTGAAAAGGAGATGGATTGGCGGCTTGAAGTCAATGTTTGTACCTTCTCTTATCTGAACAAGCTCCACGCTTGGTAGTGCTAGCTTTGCCTCTCCAATCTCCGGATGTGTGAATTTGTAGAAATATATCTCATCTCCTTTCTTCTTGTCCAGGAATCCAGTCTTGATGAGATACTCGATGTCAATCCATCTCGGCGCAGTAGGTTGGGACCTGTCTAAATCTATTCCGCAAGCCACCAGAATTGGCGTGATTGTCCCTCCTACGCTTAGCTTGACCTTCGCGTGCTGCTTTCTGTGTACTCTGCTTGCCCAATCCTTGTATGACAAGAATTGATCCAGTAGGACCATAAAGAGTCCTCTGTTCGACCTGTCTCCTTCTACTGGTCTCCCTTCCCCTGTGAACTCCACGATTCCTTTAAGGGCTAGAGTGATCTGCTGTAGCTCGCCCTCATTCACGTTTCCAGTGGTTGTTCTTGCGAAGAGTGTGTTCGCAATGGCTTTGTGGGCATATCTGATAACTGGACTCCGGATTTGAGCACTTTTGGATCGTGAGGATTGATATCCAGCCTTGCTCCCAATCATTTTCCACACAGCAGCTAGCTCAGCCTTGTCAAAATCTTGGATCACTCCTGTTCCTCTCCTAAAGCCAAAGAGAGTGTTGAGATGTTGGAACGAGATTGCATGGTGTTCTCCTCTGACCGTGAATGTGATATGCCCCATTCCTTCATCTGCTTGCTCATATCCTTCATCTACTTGCTCATATCCTTCATCTTCATCCGCCTGGTTTCAAATTCTTCCTTATTCTGATTTTATTCAAACAAAAACACCAAAAACATTAAAGAAAACAAAAATCCATTATTTACAAGGATAGACATGGGACTTCCTCTCAAGTGAGCTTGTTTTAAGTCTCTAAGCTTGACTTCTCTCTCATTTTAGGCTTGGGTGGGTTCAGAGAGATGAACCAAGGTCCCCTCTGGTATGGGTTAGTCGGCTAGGTAGTGTTTCAGCCTCTGACCGTTTGCAGTGAACTTGTTTCCTGATTTGCCCACTAGAGTGATGGCTCCATAGGGTAGGACCTCTTTGACACTGAACGGTCCTGACCATCTAGACTTTAGTTTACCTGGAAATAGCTTGAGTCTCGAGTTGAAAAGAAGGACTTGGTCTCCTGCCTTAAACTTTTTGGGGAGGATCTTCTTGTCATGGAATGCTTTGGTCCTCTCCTTGTAGATCCTTGAGCTCTCATAAGATTCTAACCGAATCTTCTCTAGCTCGTGCAGGTCCAAGGCTCTTTTTTCTTGAGCCGTCTTGATGTCTAAATTCAGGAGCTTGGTTGCCCACATAGCCTTGTACTCAATTTCCACAGGCAGATGATATGACTTACCATATAGTAGCTGAAAAGGAGTCTTTCCTATGGGGGTTTTGAACGCTGTCCTATAAGCCCAAAGGGTGTCGTCCAGCTTGACCGATCAATCCCTTCTTGAAACCCCTACTACTCGTGCTAGAATAGCCTTGATTTGCCTGTTTGAAACCTCTACTTGGCCGCTGGTTTGAGGGAGATATGGTGTTGCCACCTTGTGCTTAACTCCATGTTTCTTCAGAAGGTTTTCAAATACCTTGTTAATGAAGTGAGTACCTCCATCACTTTTCACGACTCTAAGCACGCCATATCTAGGAAATATAATGCTCTGGAACATCTTCAAGACGACTCGTGCATCATTGGTAGGACTAGGGATCACTTCAAGTATGGCTCATCCCAATAGTAATGATTCAAGTCCCTAAAGAACTTCTTCTTTTGGTAAGCATAGAGGCTTTTAGGAAACTCTCCACACACTTGGTAATTCACCAAATCGGCATACCAAGGCAGCTTGTCTTCTTGGCATTGAGCCATCATGAGTTGTTCCTCAGGCATAGAATCATCTATTGGAACTGCCTCTTCAATCTTCATCCTGGACAAATGATCAGCTACTCCATTTTCCACGCCTTTCTTGTCCACAATCTCCATGTCAAACTCTTGGAGTAGTAGTATCCATCTTAAAAGCCTTGGTTTCGTCTCCTTCTTAGCATAAATATGCCTTAGTGCTGCATGATCGGTGTACACAATGACCTTGGAACCAACCAAATAGCTTCTGAACTTCTCAAATGCAAAGACTACTGCCAATAACTCCTTCTCTGTGGTTGCATACCTTCCTTGAGCATCATCTAGCGTCCTGCTAGCATAATAGATCACATGGAGCTTCTTGTCTATCCTTTGTCCTAGGACAGCTCCTACAGCATAGTCTGATGCGTCGCACATGATCTCAAAGGGGTGGTTCCAATCGGGAGCTTGGACAATAGGGGCTGAAATTAGAGCCTCCTTGATGAGCTTGAAGGCGTCTAGACATTCAGAGTCAAAGACAAACTCTGTCTCCTTGCAAAGTAATCTCGTGAGTGGTCTAGCTATCTTGGAGAAATCCTTGATGAACCTCCTGTAGAAACCAGCATGACCTAGGAAACTCCTTATGTCCTTGACGTTTTTAGGAGGCTGTAGCTGCATCATCACTTCGACTTTTGCTTTGTCAACCTCTATGCCTTTTTCAGGGATCTTGTGTCCTAGCACGATTCCTTCTCTAACCATGAAATGGCATTTCTCCCAATTCAGCACAAGATTGGTCTCCTCGCACCTAGTAAGTACTCTGCATAGATTCAACAAACAGGAGGAGAAAGAAGAGCCATACACGGAGAAGTCATCCATGAATACCTCAACTGTCTCCTCTATCAAATCCGAAAAGATAGAGGTCATACACCTCTGAAATGTAGCTGGTGCATTACAAAGACCAAAAGGCATCCTTTTGTATGCAAACGTCCCATAAGGACATGTGAATGTGGTCTTTTCCTGGTCATTTGGGTGTATTGGGATCTGAAAGAACCCACTATACCCATCAAGGAAGCAGTAGTAAGGATGATTTGCTAGCCTTTCTAGCATTTGATCAATGAATGACAAAGGAAAATGATCCTTTCTAGATGCGGCATTTAACTTCCTATAATCTATACACATTCTATGACCAGTTGATGAGGACCTAAACACGACCCTATCCGAAGACCAAGAAGACCCAATTAACATTCCGATAATGAGGAGATCACCAAGGACAAGGTCAAGAACAAAGAGCATACGAGAAGAGTTCCACAAGTCAGTAGAGGGCTTAATCACACTCATAGAACACGAAGAACTGAAGAAGAGGCTGCTCTTCAAGGAGATCGCCCGGGAAACCCCCACCGGCCCTCAATGCGACCACAACGACCAAGACCGCAACCACAGTGGACCGGAGATGGAGTTAAGGACTGAGATACACAATGAGAGCATTAAGGACGGCCAAGAAGATGTTTGCTTGTTACTCAAGGCTCCGGCCGTACCAGTCTTGCCGGTTCTTCAAGGAAGCCAAGACTCGACCATTTTTATCATTTTAGCTGATGTCTAAGAAGGCGCCACAACGGTCACAAGGTAAGTGTTTGAATTAATTTGAAAGCTCATGAATGGAGCAGGTCAGTTGAAGAGTATTTCGAAGAATTTGAGAACCTTAAGAATAGGTTGGAGGTCGAAGACTCGGAGGAGACCCTGATGGCGCAATTACCCTATGCACTATCATGGTCATTGTAGTACAATAGGTTATCAATAGGCTATCATGACTAGTGTATCAACAGGTCTCATGGAAGAGCAAGGTGATGTGAACATGGCTCAGCTACTAGCAGCCATACAAGCTCAGCTCCAAACGTTGGGAGAACGCATGACCCGGATGGAACAACCCCAACCGGCTCGGCGAGGTCCCGGAGGGGCTTTGAAGGGACAGCGGCCTCAACAAGAGGACGACCATGACATGGCCGACTTGGACGACGGTCCAATACCCAACCCGAGGCATGTTCTGAGGTCAGAACCTCTTCAAGAGGGCGGGAATGATGAGGACCTAGACACACCCGAAGACCAAGAAGACCCAGTCAACATTCCAGTCATGAGACGATCACCAAGGACCAGGTCAGGAACAAAGAGCATACGAGAAGATACAAATCCGTGGAAGGCTTGATCAAACTTATTGAGCAGGAAGACCTGAAGAAGAGACTGCTCTTCAAGGAGATCACCCGGGAGACCCCTATCGGTCCACACGGCGACCACAACGCCTCCCGCGAACAAGGCCGCACCCAAGCTAAGCCAGAAATGGGAGAGAGGACCGAGGACCACAATGAGAGTCTTAAGGACGGCCAAGAGGACACTTGCTTGCTGCCCAAAACACCTTTGGTCCTACATCATTGTGTTTTTGTCTTTCATCTCTAGTATGTTGAAGTTCTTTCTCAATCAATCTCTGCATCTGTGCACTCTGCACCCTTTTATTTCTCTGATACTTCGACTTCATGGAATCCCATATATCTTTTGACGTATCCTTTTTTGCAATCATCTTGAGAATGGTTTTGTCTATCGCTACGAATAGATAGTTCTTTACCTTCAGATCCTTCAACATCATCTCTGCTAATTCAGACTGTTGTGCGCCAATCAAAATGACATTTCTCTTTGGTCTCCCAACTCCTTATTCAGTTAGATCCCACCAATCCTTGGATCGCAGTAAATTTTCCGTAAGCATTGCCCAATGCTCATACTCTCCATCAAATCTTGGGATACTCAATAGTGATTCTTTATCACTCATCATTGTAGTCATTGTTTTCACTCTTTTACCAGGCTTAGTTCAAGCTCTGATACCACTTATAAGGTATATAAACTCTTGTACCAGAGAACAGCTGAAGTTCTCTTAACTTTATTAAAAAACAGACCAGTCCAGGCGTTGAAGGTGAGCATCGAGGCGATGCAAGAAGACCTTGCGTTGTGCAAACAGGCGGTTGCCAATGGGGTACCAAAAACCCAGGTTCAGGAAAAGTGGATTTTCCCAGGCCATGTCCAGAGCATGATTTTGGAGATAGAAGTGAAGAAGACAGCTCTCTTACCGAAGAAGAAGATGAATCAAAGAAGCATCACTCTGATGGTTTGTCAGAAAAAGATTATCTCGATTCGAATCAGAAAACCCGCCTCTAAAACTCAGAAAAAGGATGGTTCAAGCTTACAAGTTATCAGAAGCATGATACAGAGAGTACTACTCTGAAGCTTGTTATGCCTGCCAAAAAAAATAAAGAAAATGGTAAGTGGCATAGAGGTTGCAACCCTCATAAGGACACATACAGGAGGAGTCTTTTGTTTTGGTGTAGACGAATGGACTGTGAGTGAAGTCTGGTCAACAGAAGTGGATAAAGAGGAGAAGAGAGAGATGAAGGAGAGGATCAAGAACCTTAAAGATGCACACCGGACTTTGCATTTGGAACATGCTAAGCTTGGAGCTGATTTGACCAAAGTTATCGTGGATGTGCTTAGGAAGCGACAATGATTCTTCGTTATGTTTTAGTTTATGATATATGCAATTCCCATTTATTCCTGGTTTGGTTTTTCAGTTCTACATTTGAATGTTGCTTGTTTCTTTCTGTTTTAGTAATTTTAATCGAATAAATTTATTAAATCTCATAGATTACTACACATATTAAACGGCAAAACCAGCCAAAGCTCTTCTTTTTAGATTTCCTGTTAATTAAATTCAACACTGATGCGTGAGAGTTGTTATATAGTGGATAACGTCGGTTATAGTTTCAAGTTGTAAACCAATATTTCCTTTGCTAACCACAAATTCAGTAAATAATGTCAATTACATTGAATCCAGAGAACCTCTGTCGTTTAAGGTTTATAAAGTTGTTGGTTAATTATATAAAGTTTAGATAGAGAAGATTGGTGAATTTGACTTCCTTGTATACATGTATGGCAAGTTCTGTATGAAAGAAAGTACATTACATAAAGAATAGATTAGTTATGTGGAATAGTGCTTCAACTTTGGTACTTTGGTGCATTTCACTTGAGACAATTGTAAATTTGTTTTTTTATGTTTTTTTTTGTCAAAAAAATTTAAAACTTTTTATGCTGTTTTCTTATGTGATAAGTAACTCAATTTGTATGCCATTTTTTTTAATTACACGTGACTTCCATTTCCAACAAATTAAAACAGAATATTGATCGACTATATTTCTTTGGTCTTGGATCATAAAATGGAGGTATTAAATTTAGCCATTTTAGGAAACTTAAACACATAGAAATTGGGAAAGTAAATACATTAACCTTAGTCAATACTCAATAATAGTGTGAGTTTGATGAAACAAAATATTAAAACAATAATTTAGTAATTAAATATGAATAAATTGCAAGGTTTCATCTGCTTTTCTACCAAAGTGTTCAGTATTATTCCTCTTCATTTAATTTCTGTGATTTCCACGTTTTCTTTCATCTTTTTGTGTATCTTCATGTGTTTGCACTACAAGAAAAACTGTGTATAGCCACCAAAAAAAATCGTGGACATTATTTCAAGCCATAACTAGCCACAAAAAACCACAATCTTAAAAAACACAAAAGTTGTGGCTATTTTGTGATTGTTTGTGGCTAAAAAACCACAAATTTCGTTTTGTTGCTATTCAAAGCACACTATCCACGATTGGCCACAAACAAGTTGTGGAACTCAAAAATCCTAATCTATTTCACGATTCTTCTTCCTCTTTCTCCGCCTCCAACAGAAAGCTCTGCGATTTTTCTTCCTCTTCTCCTTCGTGATTCTTCTTCTCCTTTGATTTACGCTCCTCTTCTTCTTCTTTTTCTTCTTCTTCTTCTTCTTCTTCTTCTCCTTCTTCTTCTTCTTCTCTTTTTCTTCTCTGTCGTCGCTTCTTCTTCTTCTCTGTCACTGTGAGTTTGATTTCCTCCTCTGTTCTTCGTCTTTTGTTGTCTCTGTAAATGCTAACCTCTCTTGTTTTCATTTTGCAGATGAACATCCGACGCTCTTCTTCAACCGGACATGGTAACCGAACTCGCCAATCTCAGCTTACTCCTCCTCCTGGAGCAACGAGGCCAGCTACATCCTCCGCTTCCTGGTATCCACTGCCTAGCCTTGCCGCAGTGATGAATGCACCGGAGAGACAGAACATGCCTCACCTCCATCCACAAAGGCCTGACGGGAGTTTATGGTAAGATATATCTCATTATTGATTGGTTTAGGTTGAATAAACAAATAAGTCTTTTTCATAATTTTGAAAGAAAAATGATTTTGAGGTCCTCTTTTGTTCATTTTCCAACTTTAATCAAGTGAGAAAATTAGTAATGGTAAATGTATAGTTAGAAAGTTTTCTCTCTATTTATAATATCCACAACAGCAAAATAAAATAAAATGAACATTCAAATATTTTAAAATAGTTTAAAAACAAGAAAAATAGAATAGTAATTGGATATAAATTTTAAGAAATATTGTTTTTTCTAAACTAACAATATACCCATAATTGTGATTTTCTCCCCCTGAACACATACATTTGAAACATTTTAATAGGGTCCATACTTAATAGGTCTTTTAAAAAAATATATTTATATGTATATTGATGTATTGCAAACTATTATTATAAAAACAATTATGTCAAAAAATATTTTTTTTAAATATCATGTGGACTATATATTAAGTAATTCATTTATAAAATATAGTTATATTATAAAACGTTAGAAAAATTTGTTGATTATTTCTATTTATTTTTTTAAATTATATAATTACTGTTTCATATGTAAATTTTTATATTATGAAAGCTATGATCTTTGTAATGAAACCTCCAATATCTCAGGTTCGATATTACCGATAATTTACGTGTTGATCCCACTTATTTTTCAAACTCTTCAACGGCATTTAGTATAAAGTGAACACACAAATTTCGAACACTTTGGTTCTGTATCCATGTAGTCATCATGAAACACTCATTCCGGTCACATTTGTGCCCAAGGTCTCGCGTCCTAACTTGCACTAAAAGCAACGCACCTGACACACTAGAGAGGGAATAAGAGGGATAAGCAATGAATTACTTAGTGAGACGATCATATATGTCCACATGATTCACACATACAACAATATAAATCAGCAAGCCAATATATTAAGCCTAGAAATAGTCATACATCACAGAACCTATGTTCTAACAAAAAATAATCATATAGTTACCCACATTACTTCATACATATAAATATAATTCACTTATCACAATCACATTCACTTTCACAACTTCATAAACTTATCACATGACACTAGGGATGACCGTCACCTCGAAAAATCGTACGCCACATTTGGCTCGTCAGCCGGTTTCTGGGCTTTAGCGGGATCGCCATGTCCTCGCCCTCTGTCTGACATCACACACAACACATAACCATTAGCCAACATCACATATCAACATATCATAATACCTTGCATTCTAATAATATTATTCCACTAATCACGACTCATCATAGCACTCAACACATCAATCACTATTTCATAAACTCAATATAAAAGCTTACAAAAGTATACTATCGCATAACATGAATCCACAGATCACATACCCTCACCTTAGCAACTTGACGATGAAGAACAATCCATTTTCCTTTCTCTTCTGATGGACAGATTCAATGTCACGACTAAAACGCCAGGTTTCTTCAAGCTATTGGATCTTAAACATGATCTCCTTCAACCAGGACGTAAATTTACCTGTCATGAAAGTCTCTGCATACTTTGACTACAATTGAGATTGATCCGCCTGTGCAAACACCTCATCCCGACAGACTGCTCTCATATGCTTGCAAAAATCAGCTCTAAAGGATCATTGTAAAACTCAAAACGCGACTTCTCCTACTCCTGGTCAGGTATTCGTGCTATACAAATCAGACCTACGAAAATATCAAGTTTCATATCAGTCAGAATAGATTTTCTCATTCCCTACGTTCATCTACAAAAACTGGTCAAATTTTCGTTTGTTAGAGATGCGGACAGATTGAGCCAGACGAGAAGAAACAGTGATAACGTTTACCACATATGTCGGATAGGAACGATCTAGGTCTTTCTGGAATGCTAAGACTCGGGGCTTTCTATCCATTATTTGATCGTCACGTGTTTCCCTATGATTCACTGAAAAATCGTCTCATAGGGTGGCGGTGGCTAGGGTTCTCGGATTGAGTGGCGAAGCCCTACGTCTGAACTTTGCTGCTGGCTCCCAGCAGCTAACTCTCTTATATAGAGTTAGGGAGACTAGGTTAAAGATTAAGAATTGACGTAAGGCTTTAGGCCTTTTATTCTTTAATCAATAATTATTTATCTCACGATCCAATAAAAACGGTCCATTAGGCTTTCCTGCGAGGCGGGCTAGGATTTCTTTAACATTCGGGATTGGGTCGTGACAAACTCCCCCAGTTTATTGAAATTCGTCCTCGAATCAATAAATTGAGCACGCTTCGATCTGTTCTTTATATAGCTCCAGATATATCATCCTCATTTTAGTTATGATGTACCTTTTAACATGTTTTCTTCTTTCCCAGCTTTAGTCTCTTGTCAATATAGAATCCTCGAGTCTACCTTATACCGATAACTTCCTTCCAGGTCTTATGGTGGATCCAGTAAGATCAAATATGTTACCTAGACTACTCTGTAAATTTGATATTAGACACACGTTGTGAAAATCCAATAATCAATGGTCACGCCTAGCTTGAAACATACACCATGATTCTATTGATGATCTCTTATGGTCCATATACATCGACTTAATATCCTTCAGGTCCTTTTTTTTATCGGCCTTCTTGAACCCTTTCATTTGTATGTATGTATCTATATAACTCATTGTTCCATCTCTTTTTTTTGTCTCCGAAATTTACATGCTGTTGAAATTCCAATAACAATATCTTGAAACTAGTTCATCTCTGCATCTCCCTTTCACTTCAGTGTCGAGTAGTACACCATCTCTATCCATGAGTGTGGTTAAAATCAATCTTCGTCATATGAATCCATGCGGGTCAAGTGGCATAGTTGATGACTTTCCATAGCTTAACTAGAACACTCATCGTTTGAGTAGTCATAATCTTTTGAATAAATATCATTCAATCTAAATGGATTTCTTTTCCCAACTCTTTATTTATAACAAGTGGGTTATGATCCAACATGCTTCTGTTGCGGTCATTCTGATTACATGGCTTACTTCTATTTTAAGGTTCCCTATCTGTCAAACTTCTTGGACTGTCCAATGATATTCCAATGTCATCCTACCATCGAATCTTGATATATTGGTGCCATGAAGACCCCTCCAAATTTCAGTCGGATCGGACATCACATAAATCTTCAACGACCTTATGAATTTTACTGCAACAAACCTCATGGAGTTTAAATTCGTTTGACTTCTCAGAAATTTCTTTTGTCTATAAGAATCAAAGTTATAACGCCACTTGCACATAGGTGCCCAAACCCAACTCATATCTGCCTTCATCTTCTTATGCGCTTCTTTGTTATGAACCAACGATGTTAACGAAACTTTGAGGCACAATACATATTTATTAAAGTCTTCCTCAAATGGTAAGCTATGCCCTCATTAATGGTATCCTTCCTAGAACTTTTAGCGTCCACTTTCTTTGCTTAACTCCACCGGTGCGCATGAGTGTTTTAACGATCCGACACTCCCCACTAATCATAGCACCCAAGTGTCTTAACAACTAGACACTTCAACTTACTTTTCAATCCTATAAATCAATACTTAATATTTAACCATCTTCTAGCGCGAGACCTTAGACAACTAAAGATCATTTTCCCTTAGAACATTTTCAAAATTCTTTCGAACGTTTCCGGAAACATTTAGTTTTAAAATAGTTTTGAAAACATTATTGTTTCTCTAAGACCAGCCTTCCGGGTCAGAAGCGGCTTGGCTAACCTAGACTCTGATACCAAATTGAAACACTCATTCCCGTCATTTTTGTGCCCTAGGTCTCGCCCCCTAACTTTCACTAAAAGCAACACATCTGCATACACTAGAGAGGGAAAAAGAGGGGTGAGTAATGAATTACTCAATGAGGCAATCATATCTGTCCACATGATTCACACATACAACATAATAAATAAGCAAGCCAATATATTAAGCCTAGAAACAGTCATACATCACACAACCTATGTTCTAACAAAACATAATCATATAGTTAACCACATTATTTCATACATATAAATATAATTCACTTATCACAATCACATTCACTTTCACAACTTCACACACTTATCACATGACACTAGGGCTGGCCATCAATCCGATATCACACACAACACATAACCATTAACCAACATTACATATCAACATATCATAATACCTTTCATTCTAATAATACTATTCCACTAATCACGACTCACCATTGCACTCAACATATCAATCACTATTTCATAAACTCAATATAGAAGCTTACAGAACTATACTATCGCATAACATGATCCACAGATCACAGACCTTCACCTTAGCCACTTGACGATGAAGAACAATCTATTTTCTTTTCTTTTCTCATGGACAGATTCAATGTGACGACTATAACACCAGGTTTCTTCAAGCTATTGGATCTTAAACATGATCTCCTTCAACCAAGACCTAAATTTATCTGTCATGAAAGTCTTTGCAAACTTTGACTACAATTAAGATTGATCCGCCTGTGCAAACACCACATCCTGATAGATTGCTCTCATATGATTGCAAAAATCAGCTATAAAGAATCACTGTAAAACTTGAAACGCGACTTCTCCTACTCCTGGTCAGGTATTCGTGCTCTACAAATCACACCTACGAAAATATCAAGTTTCATATCAGTCAGAATAGATTTTCTCATTCCTTTCGTTCATCTTGTTGTGTCTATATTTTTCATGAGTTAAGCATCTATTTATCATGATGTTAGCATCGTTTCATCCATTGTTCATACCATTTCTAGTTCTTTTCATCCATTTGCATACTTAGTGTAGATTGCATCATGCATTGCATACATCATTGCATTTGGAGACGTTACTAGGTATTTCTTGGACAATTTGGGAGCTATTTGAAGACAAGGACTCGATCATTGGACTAGACGAAGAGGAGAGTCAGGAAGAGAAGGAAGAAAGAAGATTTCGCCTGGCGCGATCGCCTGACTCGACCGCCACCTCGAGCCAAAACCGAAGAAGCCGCAGATCTGCTAGCTCGACCAAGCCCAACTCGATCACCATCCGGAGTCAAGCCTGAAGCCCAACTCGACCACATTGCTCGAATCAGGACATCGAGCCCAATGGGCCTATTTTTTATTTCGTCTTATCTCTTTATTTTCACCTTATCTCTTTGTTTTAACCTTATCTCTTTATTTTCACCTTTTCTCTTTATCTTTAGGGTTTTCTATCTGGATATAAATACTCTCCTTAGGTTTCATCCTAGGGGGAGTCGACTTTTAGCTTTATAATTCGTGTTTTACAAAAACCTTTGTAATTCTCTTCGAGTTCTATCAATTTCAAGTTTGTTTTCTCGTTTATGCTTGTTTATTCTTTTGTTTATGATGATGAAGAGTGAGTAATCATTCGTGTTCTTGAGGATGGGATAGACTAGTGAGGAAACTAAATCTCCTTGAGTGTTTAAGTATAGATCTTTATAAATCCCTTCTTGATTAAGTGTTTTTAATGCCTGTCTCTCTCTGATCAATTGAAACCTGATCTAAGGTACTTCACCATCGGGAGGTGTACTTCAAAATTGATAAGCTATTGTACTGCGATAACCATGATAGTGCATAGGATAATTGATCACTAAAACACCAAAAAATCTTAGTATCAATTTTGCGCCGTTGCCAATTGGGTGATATCTTGCTACAATTAGGGTTTTAGATCTTTTAAGATCAAGTTTAAATTTAAAAAGTCGGTAACTAACTTTTCTATTTTTTCGGATTCTGTTACAGGTACAGTTGACTCGATCTGCTAGCTCGATCAAACAGGTCGAGTCGAGCTGACCAACTTGTATGCACACCAGATCAAAAGGAAATTAAAACCTAATTCGGTACAAAGACAACATCAACCGTCTACAACGTGACTTGAGAGCAGACACAACAGGTTTAGGTACCGACGCACAGGAGGAAGTGGAAATGGAGAACCCACAGAACGGGCGAGAGAACGCCGCACCAGCACCACAGCAAAGGGTGCAAAGAAATATTGGAGCTGGAGATGCCCCAAGCACTCACACACAGAGGCAAGGAACTATACCTCCTCCCATTCAGAACAACAACTTTGAGATAAAAAGTGGGATGATATCAATGGTACAGAGTAACAAGTTCCATGGACTGCCTATGGAAGATCCTCTGGATCATTTGGACGAGTTTGACAGGCTCTGTAGCCTCACAAAAATCAATGGAGTCAGCGAAGATGGCCTCAAGCTAAGGCTTTTCCCATTCTCTCTAGGCGACCGAGACCATCAATGGGAGAAGAACCTTCCCCATGGCACAATCACCTCTTAGGATGACTGCAAGAAGGCTTTCCTTGCCAAGTTCTTTTGCACAGAAGAATGGAGAAAGTTTCTATGAAGTATGGGAAAGATTCAAGAGCTATATCTCTCAATGCCCTCATCATAAATTCAGCAATGAATCACTCCTAAGCACACTTTACAAAGAAGTTCTACCAAAGATTCGAATGTTGCTTGACACAGCAAACAATGGAAATTTCCTCAACAAGGACGTTGATGAGGGATGAGAGTTGGTGGAGAATCTTGCTCAATCAGATGGGAACTACAATGAGGAGTATGATAGGCATATCCGAAGGAATGCCGATGGTGAGGAACGTCATAAAAGGGAGCTCAAAGCCCTTAATGACAAGCTCGACAAGCTTCTTAACGCTCAACAGAAGCATGTTCACTTCGCCGAGGAAGAAAAGCACTATCAGATCCAGGAGGGGGAGAACGATCAAATGGAGGAGATGAACTACGTTCAGAACCAATTAGGTTATAACAACGGGTTTTTCAATTACAAGAACAACCCGAACTTATCCTACAGGAGCAACAACGTGGCAAACTCCCAAGATCAGGTCTATCCACCACAAAAACAAAACGTCCAGCCAAGGCCATTTGTTCCATACAATCAAAATAGAGGATTCGCTCCAAAACCACAGTTCCAAGGAGGGTACCAGCAGCAGATAGGAGGACCACCAGGGTTTCAACAACAAAAGGCACAAGTCTCTAACCCCGCAGAGCCAGACGTGAAGAACATGCTTCAACAGCTGATCCAAGGTCAAGCAAGTGGCGCAATGGAGTTATCAAAGAAACTTGCTGAGATGAATCACACGATAGATAACACATACAATGATCTATCTGCGAAGATTGATGGATTGAATTCTAGACTCCAATTCATTGAAAACCAAGGACCCTCAACATCTACAACAAAACAGACAGGCCAACTACCAGGAAAACCTGTCCAAAACCCACGAGAGTATGCACACGCGATCACACTAAGGAGTGGAAGAGAACTATCAGGTAGTTCTACAAACCGTTTGGTCACTGAGGACAGTGAAGCTCAGGAGGGGGAGGACGTGATTTTAGATGGAGTCCAAGAGAAAAAATGCGCACAGGGAGATGAGCGCGACCATCAGACTCGAGGACCTGATCGAGTCAAGGAACCAGCGAGTGAAAAGTCAGTCCTTAGGAAGACAGAGCCGAAAGCCTTTGTTCCTCCAGCATACAAACCACCACTTCCATTCCCAGGAAGGTTGAAAAAGGACTTAGTAAAGAAGTATCAGGCATTGTTTGACAAACAAATGGGAGAAGTCGAAGTCAAGATGCCTCTGATAGATGCTTTCATGTTGATACCCCCGTATCAGAGGTTCCTAAAAGACGCTGTGGTGGAAAGGATCAGAGAAGTTCAAGGAATGGTTTTCCTAAGCCATGAGTGTAGCGCAATCATCCAGTAGAAGACCGTGCCTAAGAAGTTAGGTGATCCAGGTTCCTTCACTCTACCGTGTTCTCTTGGTCCACTAGCCTTCAGCAATTGTCTTTGTGATCTTAGAGCATCCTTGAGCCTCATGCCGCTTTCTGTAGCCAAAAGACTTTGTTTCAACAAGTACAAGCCTACCAAGATCTCATTGGATTTAGCTGACAGATCAATCAGACTTCCCCATGGTTTATTGGAAGACTTACCTCTGAGGATTGGTCATGTGGAGGTATCTACAGACTTTTTGGTACTAGAGATGGATGAAGAACCTAGAGATCCTTTGATCCTAAGAAGACCTTTCTAGGCTACAGCTGGAGCAGTGATTGATGTGAGGAATGGCAAGATAGACCTCAACATGGGAAAGAGCCTTAAGATGGAATTCAATATAAAGGATTCCATGAAGAAGCCAACGATTGGAGGACAGATCTTCTGGATCGAGGAGATGGATCAGCTTGCTGATGAACTGCTTGAGGAGTTAGCTGTAGAGGACCACCTCCAGACCGCTTTGACCAAGAGTGGAGAAGCTGGGTATCTCCATAAAGAGACCTCGGAGTACGAAAAGCTGCTAGATTCATACAGAGCAGTAGAGGGCCAAGGTTACGTTGAGAAATTAACCATATATGAGAAGGAGATTCTGGCGGCAGAGCTGACTCGACCTCCTGACTCGACTATCTCGTCGAGTCACACCTCTTCTCGCGATAGCTCGATGCCAAAACCTGAAGAGCACGCTGAGCCAAGCTCGAACGTATCTGATGACTGGTCAAAACTCAAGGCGCCCAAAGTAGACCCAAGCCACTGCCAGCAGGACTAAGGTACGCTTTTCTTGGACACAATTCAACCAAAATTTGACATATTGATCTTGATTGAAGCATGCTGTGATTCGATACCTTTTCCTATCTATTTGAACCTGAACTTGACTTACAATTATCATGTCTATGCATTGCATCTGAACTCATGGATACCAATATACATACTTGGATTTTCTTTCATCCTTTTACCCTTCTTGCTAATCCAAGTAGCCGATTAATCATTGGAATGGTTTTCTTGCCTTGAGCCTGTCTTTCTTTCAAGCCTTGAATGTTTAGTGTGTGAAAGGCCTATTTTTGGAATGAGATTGGTCGAAAGTATTGGGTTTGAGCCGACAAGGATAGTATCTCATGTAGTTCTAGTTCACGATTTATGGACTAGATAGGACTAGGTGGGAAGTTGAACCAAGGTATGGGATTAGTTAAGCTGAAAAGAAACTATTTTGGGAGAAAAGATGAAGAAGAGAAAACAGGTGAGAGTCCTTAGGAGAGGAAAATAGAAAAAGAGTACCGATCTAGCAAAGGATTTTTGGGGTATTAAAAAAAGAATGGTAGGCTCTATGTAAAAGAGTAAAAGAAAGCTAAAAGCTAATGTCTTATGAAGAAGAAAAGGAGCCAAAGTTTGTTAAAGAAAAACTCAATCCGCTAGATATCAATCAAGTTAGTGAGGACCTCTCCTAGGAATAAAACCGAAAGCAGGAAAGAAGGGTAGAATTAGAACCATCTCTTGGGGGTTTAGGAAAGATGAAGTCGCCACTATTTCTTTGGGGTAGATGAGATTTTATCCTTGTATGCACATGTTGGTTTTTACCCTAAGCGTTCTTCTAAAGCTCATTCCCTTCTTGAGAGATCCTTGTTCTGAATGCAATAGACCTATGAAGAAGAGACCAATTTTGTCTCTTGACCTAACCCATAGCCAAGTGAGTTAATTATATATGCATAGTTTGATTCACGGTTTCTGCTTAATGAATGTTAAAGGGATTGGTTGATTTAAAACGCATGAATAGGTTGAGATAAAAGTTAAGTAGTGTTGTGAAAAGTATGGCTAAAATCTTTAAATAGAACTCACAGACATTGCATCCTAGAACTGTTAACTTGGACATTGATTTTATCTTTTCTACTAGATTGTTTTGGTTCTGAGTCTCCATTTTCAAACCTCTTCTTCATCTAGGTCTTGTTTATTTGCTTGAGGGCAAGCAAAGACTAAGTTTGGAGGAGTTGATGTGTCTATATTTTGCATGATTTAAGCATATATTTATCATGATTTTAGCATCGTTTCATCCATTATTCATACAATTTCTAGTTCTTTTCATCCATTTGCATACTTAGTGTAGATTGCATCATGCATTGCATACATCATTGCATTTGGAGACGTTACTAGGTATTTCTTGGACAATTTGGGCGCTATCGAAGACAAGGACTCGATCATTGGACTAGACGAAGAGGAGAGTCAGGAAGAGAAGGAAGGAAGAAGATTTCGCCTGGCGCAATCGCCTGATGATGAAGAGTGAGTAATCATTCGTGTTCTTGAGGATGGGATAGACTAGTGAGGAAACTAAATCTCTTTGAGTGTTTAAGTATATATCTTTATAAATCCCTTCTTGATTAAGTGTTTTTAATGCTTGTCTCTCTCTGATCAATTGAAACCTGATCTAAGGTACTTCACCATCGGGAGGTGTAGTTGAAGTATCCGAACCAATTAATTCAAGAGGTTTGCACATTCTAGCCTAAGGAATTAGATGTTTAGAGTGCTTATCGACTTAAATAGACTGATTCTTATTGCCTGCTTTGTTATGTTTCGCTAAGGAATTAGGTCAGGAACTAGCTTAGTTTGAGGGCGTCTGTCACGGAAGTGGATTCGTCTGGTTATGATGTCTATTGTCTAGGGACTAGCTCTGATTGAGTTTTGTTAAACATTTAGGGTAGATTTAGGAGAATCAATGGTCGATTACCCCATCCTTAGGAGCCTTCTCTCTAATTGCTTGTTTCACACGTTGCTTGCTTGTTTCATTATTGTGTTTTCTTTTCTCTCAGTTTTTAGATTCTTATTGCTTCTCTCTTTATCACTTAGGATCTTAGATACTACCACCAAAAACTGTTTTGCTTGACTTAATCTGCTCTGATCATATCTTGATTGCTAGCATAACACCCATTTGGATTGAGAACTTATTGTACTGCGATGACCATGATAGTGCATAGGATAATTGATCACTAAAACACCGAAAAATCTTAGTATCACATCTACAAAAATTGGTCAAATTCTCGCTTGTTAGTGATTCGGACAGATTGAGCCAGACGAGAAGAAACAGTGATAACGTTTACTACATACGTTAGATAGGAACGATCTAGGTCTTGCTGAAAAACTGAGACTCGAGGCTTTCTATCCATATGTTTATCTCCACGTGGTTCCCTATGATTCACCGGGATATCGTCTCAGAAGGGGCGGTGGCTAGGGTTCTCAAATTGAGTGGAAATTTACGCAGGGCTTCGCCACGCGTCTGAACTTTGCTGCTGGCTCCCAGCAGCTTACTCTCTTATATAGAGTTAGGGAGACTAGGTTAAAGATTAAGAATCAGCTTAAGGCTTTTGGGCCTCTTATTCTTTAATCAATACTTATTTATCTCACCATCCAATAAAGACGGTCCATTAAGTTTTTTGCAGGGTGGGCTAGGATTTCTTTAACATTCGGGATTAGGTCGTGACACATTAGGTGCCCATCTGCATATGGTCGTCATAATTACTTACACAAACATGTCCTTCATTTGTATATCTCGAATTTTAAGTAGTCCAGTGTACCGTTCGAGGCTATTGATGACAATGGTTTGAAGAATAAAGATTGTCCACTAAGACTTAGTCCAAGTTTGAATAAGTTTATTTGCTATTTTGTAAGAGCTTGAACGAGTAGTTGCGTTTGAGTTTGTTTCGGAGGTTGTTATGCTTTCAGTTGTAATAGCTAAGTCCTATTTATAAAAGATTGTTTGCATCAAGAATAATATATGACGTAACTCGGTTTTACTCAGTTTGTTCTGCAATTCTCTTTAAAAAAGCAAAAAGTGGTATCAGAGCTTTCACGAGCTTAGTAAGTCAGTGAAAATGGGGGAGAGAGATGCGATGTTAAGCATACCAAAATTTGATGGGGATTATGAGTATTGATAGAATCTCTTTTGATCAAAGGAGTGGTGGGAACTCATTGAAACCGGCATCACACGACCAGAAAGGAATGTGGTGCTCAACAGAGCCCAAAGGACGGAGTTGGCTAAGTTAACGCTCAAAGCCATCAAGATTAAGAACTATCTCTACGCATCTATCGAAAAGACTATTCTGAAGAAAGATATGGCCAAGGACCTATGAGATTCAATGAAGAGCAAATACATGGGAAACCATAAGGTACAAAATGCTCAACTGCAGCGGATGAGGAGAAACTTTGAGGTTTTGGAGATGAAAGAGGGAGAAAATATAACAGAGTATTTCTCCCATGTAATGATGGTGGCCAATGACATGCGAAATCTCGGACTGATTGAAAGGTTCACTTTTGTGGTGTGCGCAATTGAATAATCAAATGACATTAAGGATCTGTCTGTAGACGGGTTACAAAACTCGTTGATGGTGCACGAGCAAAAGTTAAGCAGACATGTGGGAGAAGAGCAAGCTCTGAAAATGGAAAGCAATTGGAAATCATATGGAGAAAGAGGCCGGGGAGGATATCAAAATAGAGACAGAGGAAGAATGGGATATCAAGGCCGAAGACGAGGAATACCAAACAAAGTTATGATTGAATGCTACAAATGTCATAAGCTAGGGCCTAGCAGAATGAATGTCCAAAATGGGAAACGAATGCAAACTATGTCGAGATGGGAGAAGCCAGACTTCTTATGGTGCACATTGATATGTACAAAGGAGAAGAAGAACATGTTTGGTTCCTGCATTCATGATGCAGCAATAATATGTGTGGAACAAGAGAATGGTTTTCAGACAGCACATTTACACATAACACAAAGCTAGGAGACGATCAAAGAATGATGGTAGAGGAAAGGGAAGATTTCGATTGAAGATAAACGGATCACACCAAACGATCACCTCTGTTTAATTTGTGCCAGGATTGAAAAACAACATGCTAAATGTGGGACAGCTGCAACATAAAGGCTTGGAAATTGTCATGGAAGATGATGAATGCGAGATATGGCACAAGCAGCAGATGAAAAAGATCATGCACTCCAAAATCACTACGAACAGAATGTTTGTCATCTTCGCCTCAATTAGGATGCCAACGGAGGAAGCTGTAACTAAGTGTCTACTAGTCTTAGAAGGAGTACATGAGCTGAGTCATCTTAATAAAGGATGGGTGAGAGAGTTGGAGAAGAAGAAGATGGTAATCGGACTGCCAAAGATGAAACATGCTGAACCATCTAAAGTAAAACATGAATCCAAAGTCAGCTGCGAACCACTATACTACTTCAGGTTTATTCAATACTCCTAGTGGACATACTCAAGAACCAGCAGTGCAGTTAATGCTGCAAGTGTAGTTCAACAGCCTTAAGAGAAGGTGAAGAAAGACCGGGAGGTTTCAAAATCAACCGCAAAAAGAGGAAAGAAAAATGCCAAAAGGAAGAGCACTATTACTGATTTGTCTGCTTCTGGTGGTTCTCTTAAAAAGAGGAAACTAATAGGAGCCACCGATAACGGTTGCTCTGGTGGAAAAAAGGTCACTACTTATGTGAGTGGTGAAACAAGAAGAAACATGGGAAAGTTACATGGAACCAAAGAGAGAGCGGACAAGTTATCTCCCGAATCAGAAAAAAGATTAGAAAGAAGGATATAAGCAGGGAGGTAAAGTCGCATAGCATTCTGGAATCAGTTGAGGTAGTTTGCAATGATAGTAGGTTTTTTCGATGTACTACTAACCAATTACCGTATGCACTATCATTGTCATTGCAGTACAATAGGTTATCAATCCAAATGGGTGAGATGCTAGCAATCAAGATGCGATCGAGAGCTAAATAAGTCAAGCAAATCATTTGATTTTGAGAATCTAACAACCTAAGTGACATAATGGAAATGCAATATGAAATTAAAGACCAGGAGCTATCAAATGCATAAGCACCTAATGAAACTACTGTAATGAGATTAAACAAGGCTAGAAGCAAAATAGCATAATTAAACAACCAAGCAGAAGCAATAAACAAATCAGAGATTGAAAGCTCCGAAGGATGGGGTAATCGACCAGTGACTCTTCTTAATCAACCCTAGGTGTTTAACAAAACTCAATCAGAGCTAATCTCTAAAAAATAGACATCAAAACCAGACAAATCCACTTTCGTGACAGACGCCCTCAATCCAAGCTACTTCCAGACCTAATCATCATTAGCGAAATATAACAGAGCATGCACTAAGATTCAGTTTAACTTCCTCTCCTTCTTCTCTTCTTGACTCGCCCTTTTGTCTGGTTCTAGCAATTGAGTCCTTGTCCAGTATAGTTCCCAAAATGTGCAAGAAACACCTAATAACATTTCCAAATGTAAGGATGTATGCAATGCTAATACAAACAGTACTAAGTATGTAAAATAGATGAAAATAACTAAAAAGGTATGAACAAGGGAGGAAACAATGCTGAAGTGGTGAAAAATGGATGCTTATAAAAAAGCTTGTCGAAAGTGGGGATATAATGGTCTTCATTTGACGAAAGTGTTATTACACAAAGACCGATTATTACATGGTCATTTGGTATATTTTTGGGCCCAACATTCTTGTTTACAGATATTGACAGTTATAGTTTTGCTACAACAGTTTGGTGCTAGAAGGAGGGTGTGATGGCTGATGGTCAGAGCGTGCAGGAGACCATTTCTAAGTTTCTTGAGAAACATTACAAGGTTAATGAAGACCATAATGAAAAGTTTCATGATGCGGTTACAAACATTACTCAGTAGGTCGAGAAGATGACTGGTGAACAAGCGACCTTGTCTCAGGCGATCACTGAGTTACAATCTGAAATGGTACAAGTACCAGAACTAGTAACTCTAATTACGTCACAACTTCTTACGTCATAAGCACTAGATGGATTTAATGGAACTACACACGTATGCTCTGGTGAAACCTTGGTATGACTTTGGCATGAATGAATCTTGGGTAGATTCCACTAAAAAATGGGTTAGAAAGTCACAGCAATGTGCTTCCACCATCGGGAAGAAGTTTGAATCATATAAACACTTCTCTCCCGCCTTCACCACCAATATTTCTTTCCTTCAAGATAGATCAAAGAACCGTCAGGACTCCAAAGTCTGGAGGAAGGTGTGGACCAGTCTAGTTCGGGCCAAGTCAGTTCGACTCTCAAAAAGAAGGTGATCCTAGAAATCTTGATTACATCTATAGTCTGCTCAGTGAATCACGAGAAGAGCTCAAATCTGTAAACTCAAAAGTTTATCACGCCACAAGTGCGGCACCAGAGATTGAACATGTCGTAGAAGAAACTAAGTGGAATCCAATCTCGAAGAGAATCGAGAACACCAAAGAAAAACATTTTGGGAATCATAGACTTCCAGTTTGTGAAGGAAAAACCGATTCGTATCACACCTAACTATATTTTGAATTTTAGTTGGGAGAGGTTATTTAGTGAGTATGAAAAAAGAAGTCGGATTGTGTAAGCTATTCGTTGAATATCTCTAGGGCCTTGGTATCGATTAGATCTCTAAATTAGAAAAACGATCAATCAACAGTATTCAATATATATTTTAAAGACAACTTCAAGAGCAGAACTATGGGCTCTTTCACATGGACTCTGAGATTTCCTCCGCTCTTACATTATAAAGTTCAAAGAAGTCATCGCAACAATACCAATATTCAATGACAATTCGACTTTGGAAGCTTTGAAGAATGGGCTATCGCACGATTCAAGATTTAAAGACGATTTCACAGTCAATCGACCGGCAAATTCAAAATAAAATTCACGAGGAGCGAGTTGGCCAATAGTCGAAGAAGAATCATAGGTATTTTCCGAACATTACAAGAACACAAGGCCTCATTCCATAAGCAAATCTACCACTCCCCAAAGTGATAGGAATGACCGAAGAAAACATAGAGAACCTTACCGATGTTTAGTTAGTGTCAGATTTGGGATAATTAATAGATCATGCCCATTAGCAAAAGGAATATTCAAATTAGCCTAGAAGAGGATTAGTCTGGACAAAGTCAAGAGAAGAGGTCAAGGAAAAAATTATAACATGTGAGTTATGATAAGTGTAAATTCAGAGAAATAAATGAATGCAATCAATGGGAAAAAGAAAACAATTTGATGAGGATGATAAGTGTAAATTCAGAGAAATAAAAACTAACTTAATATTTGTTCCGAACTCAAATACTTCAACTCTCTACTCTTTATTCCTTTACCTTTAGCTAGAATCTTATGCTCATTACTTATTGTATATCACTACATACTGAATATATTACCCCAAATTCCCTCATTATTCTACATAGATCACTACTATGTCTTTCTCAATTCTCGGTTGTAAGGTAAATGAACTTTTGTACCAGAGAAGAGCAGAAGTTCTTGTAACTTTATTAAAAAACAGA
The DNA here is from genome assembly GCA_000218505.1 of Schrenkiella parvula. Taxonomy (NCBI): domain Eukaryota; kingdom Viridiplantae; phylum Streptophyta; class Magnoliopsida; order Brassicales; family Brassicaceae; genus Schrenkiella; species Schrenkiella parvula. The sequence goes on along the minus strand of AFAN01000042.1, from coordinate 13,673 downwards.
ACAGTCTCTTAAATAGACTTATCTCTCATACAATGACTTACCGAAACAAACGCATAACTACTTGGACTATCTTCCTACAAACGTAGAAGACCAGACTTATTCAAATAGACTCATTCAACAAAATTCAAAGATTAAATACACGTTTATGCTTGCTCCTTTTTCTGAAGAAAAAGTCTCAAACTCCCTAGGCTGCTCAACGTACACGTTTTCATTGAGCTCTCCGCGCAGGAACGCGCTCTTCATGTCTAATTGTAGAATTTTTCCAGCCTTTTTGTGTTGCTAAAGCACATATAGTCGGATTGTATCCCACTTTGTTACAGGAGCAAACACTTCATGAAAATCCACTCCGTCTGTTTGATGATACCTTTTGGCGACTAATCTTGCCTTTAATTTATCGACTTCTCCTTTCTCATTAAACTTTTCTTGAATATCCATTTCATTCCTTTCACTTTTAGCTTCTTTTGGTACTTCAACCAATTCCCACGTATTGTTTTCCTTTGTGTATTTAATCTCTGTTTCCGTAGCTCTTTTCCATTTTTCATTCTTCACAACCTCTTCGAAAATATCTGGATCATCTTCTGCTATGAACATCACTATGGCATTGTCTCCTTCATCTTTTACAACTGAACTCACTCCTCCACATACATATTCCTTCATTCAGATTGGGGTTTTCTTTGCTCTGCCAGTAGCTATCTCCTCTGTCTCTTTGTTGTTTTCACCCGTTGCTTCTTCTTGGGTATGTGTTGCATTGGTTATGTCTTCTACATCTCTATTTTCTTCATCATCTTGATTTGCTTGACCCTCTTTTTCTGGTACGTCAATCATTCCTTCCCAAGACAATATGTGTTCTTTCCCATTTTCTTCCCAATTCCATCCATTTCTTTCTTCGAACCATATATCTTTGCTTATTGTAATCTTCTTGGTTGCTGGATTATAGAGACGATATCCCTTTGATTATTTGCTCACTCCAAACATTACACACATTATACTTTTCTCATCTAGTTTCACTCTCCTTTCATATAGTATCAAGGCGTAAGCTACACATCCAAAGGTTCTGAAGTGCTCCACTGACGGTTTATGCTTGCTCCATTCTTCTGATGGCGTTACGTCTCGAATAATTGTGGTCGGACTTTTGTTTAGAATATATACTGCATATTACACAGCTTCAGGTCAGAACCTTTGTGGCACTCCCATACCCATCAACTTACACCTCGTCATGTTCATGACGCTTTGATTTTTCCTCTCAGCAACTCTGTTTTGTTGAGGGGTGTAAGCGGTTTTGAATTGCCTCTTGTTTCTATTTTCCGTACCTGGAATGATTTGGAGTTGTATTCTCCACCTTTGTCTATCCTTAACCACACTAGATGGCTCTCGAAGTTCTCTTTCTGCAGCAGTTTTGAATTCTTTGAAAGCTTTAAAAGCTTCTGACTTCTTTGCTAGAAAGTAAATCCAACATTTCCTGCTATAATCATCAATAAAATTGATAATGTACCTTCTGCCACTTTTGGAAGTTGGTGATATTGGCCCGCATATGTTGTTGTGGACTAGCTCAAGTCCTCGACTTGCATTCCATACACTCTGCTTTGGGACCGTTGAGCGAATTTGTTTTTTGCTTCAAGCAAATTTCAGACACGGCTCCTCTGTTGTTGATTCTCGGTAAGCCGGTCATAGTGTCTTTCTCAGCAAGTGTGTGTAAACCTTTGTGGCTAAGGTGTCCAAATCTCTTGTGCCACATCTCCTCTATTGCTTCCATAGCTACATTGAGACATCTTCTATCTTTCTTCTCTCTTTGTTTTGCCTCAGCCAAGATTACAAACATCCTGTTTGTAGACATGATTGAGCGCATGATCAACTTTTGCAGCTGTTTGTGCCATATACAGGCTATTGATTTTCTCGAAAAGACCATTAGAAAAACTGCGGCTTTTAGCTTTGGTTTCTATTTAAGTATATCATAAGGTCTTGTCTAGAAGAATCAGATTTTTATATAAGGCATATTAGAAGATATCGATTCATAACATCATTGTTGAATATTGAATAAGAAAATGCAAAAGCGGGTGAATCTGATGTTTGAGGGGGTACTGATATGAGATCGGAATAGTATTTTGAGTTGAGATCAGAACAGTGTATAGGATCGAGGTTCTAGTTTTGTGAAGCGTCTTTATGTCACTCTTTTTTCTTCTTTTTATAGACGGAGAGCTGACCCTTTTCATCGCTTTTGATGAGTTGGAGCAGCTCGAACCACTCGTCCAGGTGTCGGCACGCCTCGATTTCGTGTAGATAGGCTTCCTATCCGTTCCGGCGCCGAGCTACAGTGATAACACTGTTACTTCGGTCCTGTTGCCATCTCGCTCTTTGATCGCTTCGAGCTCCGACTGGGCCTTCTCCTGGGCTGAGATCGTGACGGTAGCATGGGTCTTCCAATGCAGATTCCGATCTGGGCCAACTTGGGCCGGGAGTTGCGGCCCATCCCCAACAACTGATAGAAATGTGAGGAGCTTTACAAGATGTAAGACAAATACACAAGCATAAGAGTATCTTCATTAGGAGATATGCTACGAGACTCCCACCAATAAAAATAAGAAAACAATAGAAAAATAAAAATGGGAAAAAATGAGTTTCTCAAACAAGATATGTTGAGAAATTATAAAAACCTTCACAAATGTTTATTTTTGATTGGGTTAATTTTTATTTAAATATTAAAAGTTTGATTAACTCTATTAAAATATTAAGATTATCGAGATAATATTTTCATGTGGGATATTCTACCATTATGGATGCTTTAAGATAATTTACAGTACCAAAAAATGATTTTGAGTTGAACGTCAAGAACATAATAATATTTCTTGAGAATTTTCATGTTTCACCTATTGTAATAAATAAGACATTTGTTTAGGTTTCATTCAAACAAATAATTTAGGTGTACGAATACTTGTAGTAGGGACTCAAGATGTTAACTCATGTTTAAAGATTTTTGTTACATAGTTATATAATTTTTGTTTGAATTTTAATCTAAACTAATATAAGCGTACACTCTTTCCCCTATTGATAGTTTAACTGTTACAAATGAGATGAGCCATTTGAAACGCAAGTTCTGTTAAATTTTGCAAAACCCAAAAAGAAAATAAACCAAAAACCAAACAAAAAGTTCATAAAGATTGTAAAAAAACAAAACAAAAAACTAGAGACAGTTCATCTTCCGACAAAACCAAATGGTTTATTGATGCTTAATCCAAAGGGCTCCTTTTGATGCTTAAACGAACAAAGGGATCACTTCATGCATAAACTCAATCTTCTGAACTAGAACTTCCACTGCTTCGCCCTCCAACATTTTCCACTTGTTTCGCAGTTTCGTCTTCGTTTCCACTGGCAACAAACTCCATTTCTGCTTCACATGTTCTTCATCTATCCCAAAACTGGCAATATGTCCACGAAGGGAAAAGGTCATAAACCAATCTGTCTCATACACCATTCCACCTTCAGATATCGGAGACTCAACCTCAGATCCCCAAACCAAATCAGACAACTCAAAACATTTATGATCATAAGCTTTCGTAACCGATGGTGTTACACCATTCTTCTTCTTTGTCATGTACTTTTGCTTTAGAGTACGAATCTTGTTTGTGAGTCTACTTAGATTCTTACCTTCGAACGTTATTGAATTCTTCACCGATTCGTAAAATCCATGCATATCTTCGTTATGAGTCTTACCAGTCTTGATCTTGAATTTTAGCATGCCGTTTAAGATGACAAGATCATCTTCTTCGCTCCAGAGTCTTTGGAAATAAGACTTTTTTGTCGCTGTCTCTGTCGTTGTGGCCTCCTTTTCATAACGCGGCCTCTTCTTCGTCTTCTTCAGTGAAGCTGAATCTGCGGCAGGCGACTCGGTAGTTTCAGGCTCCGATTCACTGTCAGTCTCCGGCTGACCGAACAGAGTTTGAACGGGACTCTTAGCTTCTCCTTCTTCTTCTTCTCCTTCTTCTCCTTCTCCTTCTTCTCCTTCTTCTCCTTCTTCTCCTTCTTCGTCTCCTTCTTCTCCTTCTTCTCCTTCTCCTTTTTCTTCTCCTTCTTCTCCTTCTCCTTTTTCTTCTCCTTCTTCTCCTTCTCCTTTTTCTTCTCCTTCTTCTCCTTCTTCTCCTTCTTCTGCTTCTTTTTCTACTTCTTCTCCTTCTTCTTCCTCAGACGAAGAACCGGAGGTCTCTTCTTCGCTTAGAGATGCCGTCGGTGGATCTTGCAACGGTTGGTCATGCTTTTTCGTCATTTGAACAGTCAGAAAAAAAGAGAGAGCGAAAGGGAGATAGAGAGACGAATTTGGAATGCTTTAGGGTTAATGGAGAATGAGATCTACCATGAATATATAATATAAGTGACAAGAAGTTATCGTAAAACACGCACAATATTAATAATAATTAATTAGCCTATTTTTTTGGCCAATAGATGCAAGAGACTTTTGGAATTCCTCAGTTTTTTTATTGTTTTTTCCTTTTAATCAAGTTAATAAAAACAGTAACTTTTTGAACCACTTTTGGCACTCTTCTCGTCATTATCTCGACAGCAGATTTGAATAGCTGATTAAATTGGAGGAAGGAGATCTGAGAGACAGAGAAGAGAGGAGGTGGTGAAGGGTCGGCGAGCGAGAAAATAGTTCGTTATATGAAGAAAACGGTGAGGCGACGACTGGAGGAAGAGAGAAAAATGGAGGAGTAGAGGAGTTGGCAAGAGAGGAAGAAGACCTTTTTTTAAGGGTTATGAGTTATGAGACGCGTCCCCTCTTAATGTCTTTTAGGTTTAGGTCAAACACGGTGTTTCAATTAGTTGGCAAACGTCAAAACGCTGTGTTTCGCGATTTTTTTTTTAATTAAAGTTGACACGTGTCAACCATACAGTTGCTGACGTGTTGCGCTCTGGTTAAAAAAACCCAGTTGTTATAGTATAGATTCCCGCACGAATAAATTTGGAAATTTTTGTCTGTTAAAATGTGACGTTTTCTTTTCAAAATGATGAATTGTATTATTGTTTTGTTTAATGTAGTTTTTTTCTTTTGTTATTGATGAAATCGTAAAGTAGAAAAAATTTGTTAGAGGTGCAATCTTTTCAAGCAAAAATAATAAGCACTTTTAAAATGATAACATCTTTGTATATAATAAGTAAAACAATTTTTTTTGAAAGAGAAAGAAGAGATAGTTTTTTTGGTGTTTTTGTTGTTTATTATATTGAATTTATGTTTTATTCAGAAGTATGACATTTGTAATTTATTTTTGAAAATGCTTAATTATTTCTTATTTATTTATTTTTACAATTTGTTTTTAGTTTTTTGGCTTGGTATTAATTATAGCATACATATTTTTGTAGAAATGTGTTGGTGTTTAATTAAATAAAATTATGTAATTATTAGAACTATAACAGCTCTGACTGTGTAAAAACTAAATTACAATATACTTATTGTAATATGAAAAATATTTCTTTTTAATTCATATTGATTCCATTGTTTTGTTTGGTAATAGTTGTTGGAATTAAATATGGCGTTTTGCATCTGAATTAATTTCCCTTTTATTTTTCAAAAGCTTTTGATATCATCAATGGATTTGTCAAAATAAAATTGGGATTGAGGCGAATAATAATTTTCTTGCATCAATGTTAAAATATTTTTAAAGAAGTCATCGATGGTAATAAAATTTAATTTCCTATATATGTACTTTAATATTTTGTGGATTGATGTTTGTGATCAAGACGATTGATTGCTTCTCGTGTTTGATGTTCATGATTTGTCAAAAAATTGGCTGCTTGTTAATCACATATAGATAGTTGGACAATTATGCATCCGCAATAAGTTGATATGTTTATGTGTTTTTTTTTAAACACTTTCATGTAGTTATTTATTGTGGTGCGTATCTTTTTAGTGGCAATTCTATCATAACATTTTTTTCTGACTGATGATTTTGTAGATTTATTCCATTTATGATGCGTATCTTACCGATAACATATTTTCAAGCAATGTTATTATTTAGTTAGATGAGTCTGAATTTTTAATAATTATTTACAATTAAGAAAACTGAATGATTTGTTTGTGTGATCTATTCTAGATTTCACATTACAAAATCCCTAGTTTTCAATGATTGCAATTGTTTAACTGATGTTTCACCTAGATACTTATGCTTTGTTGTGTTGTTATTGATGGTAGAAGTTTCCAGGATTTCTTTCATTGAATATTGATCGAAATATTCATTTCTGTTTTTATTCAACTGAGCTTGAAAAAATGTAAAAGTAGTTATCGAGGTATCTTATGTAATCTTTTAGATGTGAAAGTTTTTATATCATATAGATTTTCTAAAATTTGCTAAATATCTGACTATATTCCAAAATATAGACGGCTTTATAATAATTATAGCTGCCTATAATATTCATTATAGTTGGCTATTCCGCTAATAATTGTAACAATTACGGATGCTTTAAAGAAACCACATCTATCATATATATTTATGCTGATACCCTCGCCTAGTATAGTTGACTATAATCAGAATGTAGTTAATATTATAGCCAACTATTTAATATGTGAAAATAATATATCTAACAAACCAATCGTTGTACACATTGCAGGGTCACATGGAGTCACCACTATATTGCTACTTCAGCTACATGTTTCTGGTGCAATTGCATTTGCTTCCAACTTGGATGAAACATATGTCAAAGAGGCGGGCAAGAACTTTGCCATAAAGCTTTTTGAGAAATACATTTCTCCTATTCCATTAGCTTCTTCAAGATGAACAATAAGATTTTGGTACCTTTTAATATGTTTTGTAAGACTATGTAGTATTTATCAACGGCAACGCTTTGATCTATGTTAATTTTTTTGGGTTTAAGGAAAAATTACTTGTGTCATTTTATTCAGCTTTTTATTGACATAATAGTTAGATATATTTGTTTTATACATTACATATTAATAATGTTACTATAGTTAACTATACCAACAAAAACACTTTTTCAAACAGAAATAACATATGATGGCAAAAAAACACAAATATGGGTAAGTAAAAATGAAGCAATATAGTCATCAGATACGATTCACTAAACTTTTATTATTAAAAATGAATCAAAAGTAGAAAACAAAATAGAATGCTGCATCAAGTCCTCTCTAACTTGACAATCAATTATATTCCAACAGCCGGATCCTTGATCGGCATCTTACAAGAGGCCTTGTTGTGACCTCGCCGGAGACAGCGTGTGCATAGACGAGCCTTCTTGTTCAACGTACGCTGAATTGTAAAGAGAAAATTCAAAACAACAAAATTGTTAAAACTATGGCTAACTATTTCATCATTATAAAGTCAACTCTAATTCTGAACATAACGAACTATATATTCCAAAAAAAAAACATTTTTACTTCTGTACACCCTTCCAACATACACCGCATCACCTTCATAATCCAAATCATATAGGGTTCCGTGAATACCTATACAAATTAACACCAAAAGTCAACACACTTCACACAAAATAAAACCATTTTAGGTGACTATATTTTCAAACATAGTTAACTATTATACGGAAAACATAGTTAACTATGTTTAAAAACATAGTCGACTATTATGAGGATATATATTTAACTATAAAATGAAAGTTTACCACCATAATCAGATTCAACTAAGATGGGCGGGACGTCCCTAGGAGTGCCTGCAATGTTTGTCAACACGGACGACAATGCTTCACCACCACATTTTTCTGGGACACATGGACTCGACTTCTCAGCAAACATGTCATCCTCAAAGTTAGCATCTTCAGCACAATCACCATCTTCATAAACACTCTTGTACGATGATACTTCATCTGATGAAATCTCATATCCAACAATCTCCTTTCCTATGTCGTTCGTCATGGCAGTTGCTGGAACTAGATCTGCCATAATATAATATAGTCAACTATAATGAACAAAATATAAGTGACTATAAACTTAAATAGTGGACTATACTTACGTAATCCTGCAGATTCTTCACCACTCGAATCACAAAGAACAACTACATTCATCTATTTCCCCATCTGCAAATTTTTTAAAAAAATGCAGACAAACAACTACATGAAACTCCATAAGCACTATGTATAATATGAAAACAAAAACCAAAATAAACAAACATACCTCTCCAACACAACTAGTTGTCTTTTCACTATTGATATAGTTTGCAGTTTTTCTTAAGCAAGAACTTTAGGTGGTGGCCAAAAAAAAATGAAACGGTTACGGATTAGGAAACCAAATAAAAAAAATAGATCTAGGGTTTTAGGAAAAGATTAATGACGTTGTTTGATACTTTTTTTTTGCCACCACCTAATGTTCTTGCTTAAGTGAAGCTGCAAACTATATCAATGGTGAAGAAGACAACTAGTTGTGTAGGGGAGGTACGTTTGTTTATTTTCGTTTTTGTTTTCATATTATACATAGTCGGCTATGGAGTTTTATGTAGTTATATATCTGCATTGTTTTTGAATTTGCAGATGGAGAAAGGGACGAATGTAGTTGTGATCCGTGGTCGACGGGTTCATGCCGAGTTTGGTGAGTGGGATTCAAACTAGACCATCATGAATTGGCCAAATGTATTCGGATGACATCTGGTATATCACTTGGAGAGCTGGTTGAGAAGGTGAAAAACAAGTTTCAGATCTGTGCAAACAGAAGAGTGGATTTGTCATACCGGTGTCCAAAATGGATAGTGATGTTAGATGAGGAGAAGATACCTCCAGCAGCGATTACCAATGATGATGACGTGAAGGTGTTTGAGTTTTTCTGTACTGACATAGAGACGCTTAACTTATGTGTAACAATTTGTGAAAGTGAAACTATTGCATCTGGTGATTCGAATGGTGAAGAATCTGCAGGACTACGTAAGTATAGTCCACTATTTAAGTTTATAGTAAAGTATATTTTTTTTATTATAGTTGACTATATTTTGTTCACTCTAGTTGACTATGTTATATTCTGGTAGATCTAGTTCCAAGAACTGCCATGACGAACGACATAGGGAAGAAGATTGTTGGATATGATATTTCATCAGATGAAGTGTCATCGTACAAGAGTGTTTCTGAAGATGGTGATTGGAATGAAGATGCTGACATTGAGGAGGACATGTTTGGAGGGAGGTCGAGACCATGTGTTCCACAAAAATGTGGTGGTGAAGCATTGGTGTCTGTCTTGACCAACATTGCAGGTACTCCTAGGGACGCCCCGCCCGTGTTAGATGAAACTGATTATGGTGGTAAACTTTCATTTTATAGTTAACTATGTATCCTCGAAATAGTCGATTATTTCTTCATACATAGTCGGTTATTGGTCACAGTTAACTATGTTTTCCGCGTAATAGTTATCAATGTTTAAGAATATAGTCAGCTAAAATAGTTTTATTTTGTATGAAGTGTGTTGATGTTTGGTGTTAATTTGTGTAGGTATTCACGGAGTCCTATATGATTTGGATTATGAAGGTGATGCAGTGTATGTTGGAAGGGTGTACAGAAGCAAATATGTTTTTAAGTGAAGATGGCAATAGATGCAATCCACAATAAGTACCGTTATAGAACAGCAAGATCAAATCCTGCTTTTTTCGAGTTGTTGTGTATTAGCATGAGCTGCCAATGGCGTAGGTTGTGTGCTATATTTCAATTCGCTATACCATTTGTTATTATTTTATAGTCAGCTATGTATGCTATATTTTATAGTCAGTTATTATTTTATAGTCAGCTGAACTTGTAGTCAACTATTTCGTTATGTAGGATATATTATATTAATGTCTATAGAGGTTGTTACGTTATGCAGGTAGATATACATTACACCTTCATAATCCCAATCATATAGGACTCCGTGAATACCTACCCAAATTAACACCAAACATCAACACACATCATACAAAATAAAACCATTTTAGCTGACTATATATTCAAACATAGATAACTATTTCGCAGAAAAATAGTTAAATATGACCAATAACCGACTATTTATAAAGACATAGTTAACTATTTCGGGGATACATAGTTAACTATACAATGAAATTTTACCACCATAATTAATTTCATATAACACAGGTGGAGCGTCCCTAGGAGTGCCTGCAATGTTGGTCAAGACGGACGCCAATGCTTCACCACCATATTTTTGTAGGACACATGGTCTCGACTTCTCTCCAAACATGTCGTCCTCAATGTAAGCATCTTCATCCCAATCACCGTCTTCAGAAACACTTTTGCACGATGACTCTTCATCTGATGAAATCTCATATCCAACAATCTCCTTCCCTTTGTCGTTCGTCATGACAGTTGTTGGAACTAAAACTGCCAAAATATAACATAGTCAACTATATTGAACAAAATAAAACTGCCACAGATGAAACATGATGAACCATCTAAAGTAAAACTTGGATCCAAAGTCAGCTGCGAACCACTATACTATTTCATGTTTATTTAATAACTCCTAGTGGATATTCTCAAGAACCAGCAGTGCAGTTAATGCTGCAAGTGTAGTTCAACAGCCTTACGAGAAGGGGAAGAAAGACCGAGAGGAGGCAAAACCAACCACAAAAAAAGGAAAGAAGAATGCCAAAAGGAAGAGCACTACTACTGATTCGTCTGCTTCTGGTGGTCCTCTTAAAAAGAGGAAAATAATAGGCGCCACCAATAACAGTTGCTCTGGTGGAAAAGAGGTCACTCTCTATATAACTGGTGAGAAACATGGAAAAGTTACATGGAACCAAAGAGAGAGCGGACAAGTTATCTCTCAAATCCAAAAAAAGATTAGAAAGAAGGGTTTAACAAGGGAGGGAAAGTCGCATTACCATTCTGGAATCAGTTGAGGTAATATGGAGGCATAATTTGTGATTGATGTGTTTACTACATATCAACTTCAGGCTATAACCGATCGATTGATCACTTGTAGGATGTATTTTGTAAGTTGGTTCGTCTGGTAATCTTTTGGTTCTAACATTATAGAGAGAGATGGGTCTTTTTTGGCAGAGGATGCCAACTACTTTCTTAACATCTTTAAGATAGACTCATTGTTGTGTCAAATTGTGTTCTAGGAAAACGATCATCACTTAGTTTTATGACTCTAGTAAATGCTCTGTTTCAGTGCTCTAAATTAAAGATTTGTTGCTTCGCTTCTTCTTTTTTGTTTATTTTGCCCTTATTTTATACATAGAACACAATAGGCTGAAAATCTGAAGGATTTTACACTAAGCCGAGGAAATAGCTAATGAGTCATACTATTTAGTATGCATATTATTATTTTCTATGTATGATATTAGTGGATAACATTATATTCTATGTATGTCTATATAGAACGGCGTATTATTCATTAACAACACAAGATTTCAAATTAAGAAATACATGTTCGTTTTAAAAAGTATAAATTACATTAAGTACGAAAAATAATAACGAACAATAATAAGTGCATACTATATTTGCGTCTACTATTTTCCTCCATTCGTAATCGAAAATTCAATTATATACAAAGTCACACTGACAGACCTCTCCCTAAACAACATATCATATTATTCTAAACAATTCACATTCAAATAGAATTGTCAAGTTTAAGGATCAGTTATTATACTCAGCAACACATGTCATTGTAAGTGCAAATATTGCAACACTTTTACTTGCCATAGACTACGAAGTATATCATAAACATCATATACTTCACATGTTCGACTATATACACCATACTGTCAGCGATATAAGCAGTGTATACTATATGTTTCATCAATATTTTATCCTTTTAAATCCAAAATTCTATTATATACACATAAACATGTACTCATGCACTTGTTCTTCTCCCAATTAACACATGACATTATAAGTATCCATTCAATACTATACTACAAGACAATATTCATATCATAGACTTCAAATTATACAATTTACATTCTCCAATCGTAATCATGTATATATCATACTATCATAAACACCCGCAGTGCATACTATATGTGTGATCAAACTTTCCCCATATTTCAATTTCAAAATTCTATTATACACAACAATGATAAGTCAAAATACATTATTATACAGCAAAGCTATATATATGGAATAAACTCCCAGTTATACCAAACATGTACATCATACACTCTTATGCCGACATATATTATATTAGATGAATACTAACCAGTGCGTATTATATTTGTGTCTACTATTTTCCCCAATTTGTAATCGACAATTCAATCATACACAAAGCCACACTAACATAGATTAAAACCGTCTTCCTCACACACATGCACTAAAGATTAAAACCGTCTTAAAAGTAGACAAATTATTGGTCAATACATACACATTATTACATGGTCATATATTATATATTTCAGTTTAATATATTCATTTGGTAAATTAACCCCAAAAAAAATACTAGTGTCCATGTGTACAAAAGGACAAAGTGATACATATTGTATATAATAAAGAGAATATCATTGTTTTTTTCGTTATGAATTTAATTATAACTTGTTTTTGATTATTGCTGTTAGTTTCTCTATGATTTATCTATCAACAAAACAAAAAAAGTAATTAACCTACTATGAGAATAACTATAATAACATAACAAACATGACATCAAAAACCAAAAATAACATTAGAGGAAGATGTCTTGCATAACGATTCACCAAGAGGCAAAAGAAATATTCTCTCCGTTTTAAATTAAGTGTCGTTCTAACACTTTTCACACAAATTAAGAAACGAGGTAAAAGTTCTTTTATACCCTTATGCTATCTCTGTAATTACATTAATGTTTATTTTGACTAAATTTTTCTGAATATATTTTTAAGGTTAAAAAATGTATTTTATATCAAAATTTATATTGGAATTCTGAAATAAAATTTTTTTTAAAAAAAAATAGTGTTAAAACGAGACTTAATATAAAACGAGGAAGCTGAAGTGAGTGAAGTCTGGTCAACATAAGTGAATAAAGAGGAGAAGAGAGAGCTGAAGGAGAGGATCAAGAACCTTAAAGATGCACACCGGACTTTGCATTTGGAACAGGCTAAGCTTGGAGCTGATTTGACCAAAGTTATTGTGGATGTGCTTAGGAGGCAACAATGATTCTTCGTTATGTTTTAGTTTATGACATATGCAATTCCCATTTTTTCCTGGTTTGGTTTTTCAGTTTCACATTTGAATGTTGCTTGTCTTTTTTTAGTAATTTTAATCGAATAAATTTATTAAATCTCATAGATTACTATACAAATTAAACGGCAAAACCAGCCAAAGCTCTTCTTTTTAGATTTCACGTGAATTAAATTCAACACTGATGCGTGAGAGTTGTTATATAGTGGATAATATCGGGTATAGATTCAATGCTTTTGTAAACCAATATTTCATTTGCTAACCACAAATTCAGTGGATAATGTCAATTATATTGAATCTAGAGTACCTCTGTCTTTTAGGGTTTATAAAGTTGTTGGTTAATTATATAAAGTTTTGATAGAGAAGATTGGTGAATTTGATGTATACATGTATGGCAAGTTCTGTATGAAAGAACGTACATTATTACATAAAAAATAGATTAGTTATGAGGAATAGTTCTTCAACTTTGGTGCATTTCATTGGGAAAAGGGTCTATTTCAATCCGGGCAAAAGTCATCGTGCTTTTTAATACCCAAACAATGGTCCAGTGCGAATTTCAACCCAGAGTCTAAAAAAATTCAAATTTCAAACCCAAACTTAATAAC